>CM034157.1:142451455-142698128 GCA_019776745.2 Taxus chinensis
CCTCAGCGCAGAATGGGGTTCAGTCTGCAAAGCGACCAACCAAACAATAAAATCGTTTAACGATAATTAATAATACAGTTGATAACAATTGACACTAAAAATAATGAGTTATCGTCGATCAATAATTAAAATAATAATATTGTTAATATTATTATTATTTAATTATTATTATTATTACCACTTAAAATAATTATTAATCATATTAACAAAGACGTATATACTAACTTGACAATAATGTAAAACAATAACCCTATAAGATAGAGGCCAATCGATAATTAAATTAAAACAACATTGTTATCATTATATACTATAAATATAAATAATTTCTACTCACATCAATAATGACCAATGATCCAACTTAACCATGTGACAACAAGATCCTCCTTAAATAGGTTAACGCACAGGAAATTACACAGTCCACACACAGAGGTGTCAATAACGACTTGAGAACGCAAGAAGGAGAGGGAAGGTTCTAAAACATCACTGAGACAAGATCTAAGACAACGGAAATACACATAGCCATTCGACGCTCAACAAGAGGGTCATTGCGACAAGAACTAGGGTAAACGCCGAACGGGGCATTACAACCCACATGACTAAGTCCAATCATATCCTAATCCCAACATGCCCCTTAAGGCACCCGCTCAGGAGGATAATGTATCACCAACCCTTGTACATTGAAAACGAGGTGTATACACATATGCCCCAACCAAAGATCATCATATGTCACAATAGTGAAACATGAGATGGTCTTTGAAAAATTACCAATGCAACACATGTAATCAAATGTACATGCTAGAAATGAAGTAAAAATGTAAGTGCAAAAATGAAATAATGAAATCTACCAAATGATATATACCTACGCCATACTTATCTTTCATTGTTACTTAGATTGCCTCTGTTGGGCACAATGGTTATTTGTAACCTTGAAGAAGTAAGACTAAAAAGTAACACACGAAGATAATTACTAAAATAAGACATAAATCACCTAGCTAGGAGGTCACGGGGAGGATAAAATGTAATGAAAATAAGAATGATAGTTTGAAGAAAAATAACGATACTAAAGAGCACATAAAACCAATAAGTAAATGCTATAAATATGATAAAGTGAGATAAAAGGCACTAACCATGACACAATGTCATGGGGTTAAAGGGCCTACAAATAGTTATAAATAAATAAACGACCAAAGTATTCAAGACAGGAGACGATGGCCATAGAGAACCAAGTGGGATAAATGATATAGTAATATAGTATGTCGATAAAGTAGTGAATTTGGAAAGTGTTGTCATCTATGAGGTGCCAATGATGGAAGGATAATGCAAGTAGTTATGATAGGTGAGGTGACATGTATATCTAAGTGCAAAAAGACAACATACTCGTGATTGCATATGCTCTCAAAGAGAAAGTGTTATTCTTTGAAGATTTCTTAGAGTTAGATTTTCGTAGATTCAATGATTAGAAGGTTCTTAATTGGAATGTAGATTAATGAGAAATGGAAGGAATTGTGAGATACCCTCAGGCTAGTGGATGAGTGAGAATGAGCATTGTAATATGTCCCAATAATAACAATAATATGAAAATACGAGGTTATTAATATTAGGAAAAGTAAAATGTAAGCATTGAGAGATGATCTAGAGTCTAAAGTGAAAGAGGGAGAAGGTTCGGTAGATGCCCCAAATGTGAGAAAAGAAGCAGATGGACATTCTGCTCTATTGGATTGGTCATTTTGGAAGAACAATTGCCGATACCATTGGCTGGGGTGAAATCAAGATAGACGAGACCAGTAGTAAGTGGTGTAGACTGGTTGATGGCATATGAAAGGTTTGTGATGAGATGAATGGTATCATGTCTATTTATAACAAATTTGATCCTATTGGGAAAAGGAAAATGTTGAGATGTGTGCTTGGTAGTAAAGTTAGAAATTTGTTAGAGGATGTAATTGGGATTTTTCAATAAAGTGTGAATGAGGGGTTTAAAAATGACAGATCATCACCAAAATCAAGGTGAAATTTGGTATGTTCATATTGGAATGGTTCATATATGGGAAGATCTCGATCTTTGTCTAGATATATGTCAAAAATGGGAAGATCTTTTTGTGGATCTTTGGCCATGTTAGAGTAGGAAGAAACTATTTTTAGGTATTTGGTTTCACTAATGATGCATGTTGTGTTATTATCTAGGTCTTTGATAATGTTGTCAACATAGTTAAGGCCATTGAAAATATGCCCCATGGTTGGAGTTTCCTTCAAAAATAATGACCGCAATGGTTTTTTAGAAATTTATTTATGATGGGATCAGTTGTGCAAGTAAAATTGCATAGGAGCTAATGATATCATTGATAGAACATGTGGGTTGATATGTGAATAATACATGATAAACTATGTGAGAAAAGTACATATGGGATGATGATATCATTGATAGAACATGTGAGTCGATATGTGAATCATACAAATTATTATGTAATGAAATCAAATTGGAATAGTGTGGTGACGTACATGATTGGCCATACAAGGTATTACACATGGGGCAATGGCATTGAAAAGAAAACATTTACAAATGGGATCAACCGTGCAAGAAAATTTAAGTAGTGGTTGATTACATTGGAAATGTAGAGAAAATGAAAAATCAGAGTGAATCTAGATTGATCTAGGGAAAAGTAAGATTCACGTTGGGTTCACTAAAATATATGATGGGATAAGATGGATCTCCTCTTGTGCTAATAAATGTTGGGGATCAAAGTTAAGCATGTACACATGTCATAATTCTATGGGATACTAGTCATAACCTTAAGATATATATTTCTAAGGCCTATAAATAAGCTAAAGAGATGTTTCCTACTACGATTCCAAGGCCTTAAACATACTTCTAACCATCTCCATAATCATTTTATTCTTCCTCTCCGCAATACCATTCTATTGTGGTGTGTATCGTTTGGTAAAATGCTTCTTGATGCCACAATCCTTACGTAAATTCAATAATTCATTTGAAATATACACACCACCTATATCTGATTAAGATATCTTTGATATAATTTCCACTTTGTCTATATATCATTACTTTAAACTACTTAAAAATACCAAAAACTTATGATTTATGCTTGACAAATTAAACCCAAGATTTTTTTTACTGTAGCCATCAATAAAAGTTAAAAAAATACAAACGTCCACCTATTGAAGGCATCTGCATATTTCCACAAAGATATGAATGATTAAGTTAAAGTAGAAAATTGACCCTATAAGACTTTCTAAATGGAAATGATTCTCTATGTTGTTTGGCAAGAATGTAGCTTTCACAAGGTCGATTGATGACAATCCATTCACCATGTTATTTCCATGTAACAAATTTAGAACTCCTAATGTTAACTGAATCTTAGATAACTATGAGTGCTTGATTGACCATTATCATTTAATTTTGAGAGTGTGCCGGGGAAGCTGTCAAAGACCAAAAAAAATAAAAAAATTCACATGCATTACATAGTGGACGGATTTGTCCCAAGTTTTTCTGCTACTCCCTTGGTGGCTCAGTCTACGATATACACACAATGTGAGAAGCTCGAGACAAATATAGGCGTAACATGGAGGTGAGGGAATTTTGAAGATCAATTTATAGTTCCATACTGTGTAGTCATTACGTTGAGGTCTTGTGTTGATAGTAGAGGAGTGCTCGTTGTAGTAAGGGCTCAAAAGGTAATTTCACTAAATTTTCAAGAGGAACATCCTATTTTTGGTCATTTCGACCATTGTAACCATCTTATCACTTGGATTTTTTTCCATAATTACACATACTTATGCTCAGAAACACTCTATGGCCCTTTGGTATCATCTTTTCGATACTCACTAGGCTGTGTTTCAAACCAGGCACAAAATAAACATAAAAAATAACCTTCTTTTCACTAGTTTTTATAAAAATACTAATGGTTCCCTTTCCCATTACAAAATACTTTGTTTTCATTTCCTCATTTTACCTCAGATTTAATGGATTCATATAGATTCACAAACATACTTTTATTTCCTATTATGTGGTTGTACAACAACTATATAAAAATTAAATATCATTTGTGTTCCCTTGAGCAACATTACAAGTGATGAACATTAAACCATGACTGAACTGAGACTGGTTTTCTTTTTAAAATTAACATTTTGTCTACCTAAACCAAAATATTTCTTCCTGCATTCATTTTCATAATGATGTTTTTTTATTGTAATAACACTGAACATTATATTTTTCATACCTTTGGCCTTGATTTTGCGTTGGTTTTCATTGTAATTTTGGAGTGATTTAGGTTTAGGTGGTCATCTTAGGTGTTTTGGGGTGGATCCTAGTTTATTTGGGTCCCTCTTGGCTTGTAATAAGGTGATTTTGGAATTTCCCTCCAAAATCCACCATTTTAAATATTTGAATTCTCTAGTTGTGTTTAGGGGTCTAGGTTCTAGGTTCTAGGTGAGGAAACATGTAATGATTCTAAAGGTTAAAGAATACTTCATGTAATATAAATGACATGTTCTTCGCCCATGAAGTAGGGTTACCTATGTTAACTCAGTCTTACCATGTTTTGATAACCTAATTCCAAGATGTAACTACCTCCATTTGGTCATTTTAGGGAGGTATTCAAATGAGAGGAAAAAAAGAGGTTGTGGAGGATGTAGAGGTAGTTTCTTGAAGAGATAAGAAGCTCATGAATCCTATAACGTATCATGGAAGATATAAAATTGACGGATTTCTTGAGAATAAGCTGGTAAATATAAAGAGAATGTGTATGGTTGATGAATGATGATTGATTCTTGTTATATATAACCTTAAGAATGTTATTGCAGTTATAAATGGCGTGTGCAGGTCTAAGAAGAATGTGAAGGAGGAAGTTTGAAGGTGTTAGGGCATCATCTGATGCCAAAAGTCATTTAGTGAGCAGAGGTACTTGTGAATAATGTAAGGTGAGTAATTGCATTGTCCATGTTAAGTATGATTATTAAGCACGAAGTTGGATGACTGTCAAAAGGTTTCAAACTGATAATGAGAACAAGTTTGCTCTGTTATGAAGGGTGGGAATGTTAAATAGGCATACACTCATGTTTACACTAATGGTCATTTGAAAAAGGACTTAAAACTAGTAAATATTGTTCCATTGTCTATTTGTGGACTAATAAATCAAAATTTTAGAGGTTCTAAACAATGTTACAGTGTGTAAGATGCTTTAAAGGATGTTGGAGAAGTTGTAAGAGGTCCTATTAGAATAATTTTGAGCCTTGATCAAGCTTGATAGAACAAGAAAATGAAAATTAAATCTAAATTACTGTGCTCTCAGGTCAGTAGAACACTATGCTTAGGGTTTGAGAACTAAGAAATGACCATACATAACTTGAATTTTAACCAATGAAAAAGCTTAAAATTGGTGAGCAGTGAGTATTAGGGGTGATATAAGTGTTTCATGAAGTTTGAGGGGGGATATCAAAGGAGTTTTAAAGGTCATAAAGTATATGAATCTCAGTCAGACTGTATGTGCATGCAACCCAGTTTTGAGGGTTTAAATAGAAATAATTTGATTAAATAAAATGAACCCATCCCTTTAATTCCTATTGAAACTTGTTACATAAGGTGGAGGAGGATCTAATAAAGGTGTAAAAATGGTTAAAAAGGAATAATTTCAAGGTGATTAAGGGAGAAAACTAGAAGGTTACACATCGAGTACCATGTTTTTGTAACAGTCAAGCCAGTTAGCTTGAGGAGCAAAACGCAGACTTGTTCTATCGCATTGATAAGAAGTTCATCACAACGTAAACAGACTGACTAGAGAAGAGGTGAGGACAATGTTTTAGCATGTGTATAAGCCTTGAAGGTTTAAGACCTATTCTAGAGCATAGTAAACATGTTCCATTGATCAGTTAGCTGTATTGTCCTAGAACTAGTCAGTGAGAAAAGAGAAATATAAACATACATCTTGTTACAAGAGTTAGAAGGAAGGTGTTTTGATGATAACCATATGATTGAAATGTACAATGTTGTATGGAGAAGGTACAGTTGGTACAAAGAAAGGACTTATGAATCTAATGTTTGGAGAAATGTCATGACAAGTTGACAATCTAAAAACAAAAATGAGCATAAGAACTTGATCAAGAAAGTAAATATGAGTCTTGTGAGGACAACATGAAAAGTGTTCGAGAACTAGCAAGGATTTGTGGAAGGTTATATTGGGGAATGTTCAATCTATTGACAGTGATTGAGAAGCTTAGAAACATGTGAAGACATAATATTTCTTTGTAAACTGTGTTTTATAACCTTGGAGACCTAATAGAGGCTTAATTGCAAAAGATGACAGGTGAGTTGAAGGAATTGTACTAGGAGTTAGAATCTGAAATTTGGCGAAAAGTAAGAACCCTATAAAGGGTATTGAAATAAGCATTTATTTTCTCATGAGACTGTGTCAGTCTTTCTGAACAATAAGACTTGCATGTGGACAGGGCTACTAGAATAGGCCTAATTGGAAACCGTGGAAGGTAAGTTGAAAAGGATACACTTAGAGTAAAGGTCTAGAAATTGGAGAAGAATTGTAAGCCCATAAAGGGTACTTGAAAATTTACTCAATATTCTAAGTCCTTGTGAGTTGTTCTAGATAGTAAAGATTGCAGGAAACCAGAGCTAGTAGCTTTTAACAAGGTTGTAAAGGTGAATATGATGAAAAGAAGTCTTGACTCCTTAGTGAACGTTCTAGATACATGTTAATTTGATGAAATTGATGTTAAGCACAGTGAAAATAGTCCTTGAATAAGAATTGAACAAAATATTGCATAAGTTCTTGTCATTTGGCCTTGTGTACATTGTGGAGCTATCTAATGCCATTTCATGATTTTGATGATCTTGAAGATCTAACTTGTGTTGTGTTGGCTTGAGTTCCCTTGAACCTCCTCTACATCAGTTACTCCTTCCACCTCTTCTCTTCGTTTTACCCATACCTCTATAATCTGACCTCGCTCTACCTCTTCCAATCAAGACTTGAATCTTAAAGGAATTATCTAATGAGGAATCATCAAACTTATTAATCCTAGATTCATGTGATAGTAAGGAACCCTAAATTTCAACATAGATTTGGGTGATGTATTTTGAGTCCTCAATGGAAACTAAAATGGCACAAAATTTATTAGGTAGGTTTCTAAGAACCTTTTGGTATGTTAGTATCTCTTTATGAGACCTAACTTGGTTTACAACATTTATCGCCTAGGTGAAAAACCAATCTATAGATTCATTTTCCCTCATACTTAAATTCTCAAAATTTCTCATAAGAACTTGAAGCCGTACCATTTTCACTTTACTAGACCCCTAATAGGTTGTTTTAAGGCTATCCACAACTTCTTTTAGACCTATTTGTGGCTCTAACTCTAGGAAACATGGATTTATCCATGAAATATTGGATAATGAACAAAGATTTTGCATTGTTTTTAAAATTGGGTTTTAGTAAATTATTCTCATCTTGTGACAAGGCCTAAAAAGCTTGCTGGTTTTGAGGTTCATCGACCCCATTCTCCATAAAATCCCATAAATCTTGAAAAAAGAAATATGTTTTCATTTTTATACACCAAAAATCATAATTATTACCCACAAAAATAAGAATTTCATTGTGTGATACGTTACTACTACTTGCAACCATGATTGAACTATGCAGAAGCTACGAAATCCACCTTTTATGCCTGCGAAATCAAGATTTTTCATTCATGTTGGGATGTGCTCCACACAATTTTGAAAATTGTAGATATTCAAGCAAAAAACATGTCTCTCTTTGATCTCATGGTATTCTTATATTAACTTGAAGGGGAAAATGAGACATACAAAAGTGATTAAACACATAAGCACATAGTTTGTAAACTCAATCAATTTTGATAGCACTTTGATACTTCTCTATTCCAACCGTGAAATGTATTAAGAATATCTCATATTTATAGAGGTCTTAGAAATTTGATGTTCTTATAGAGGCTTCTACAAATTTCCAAAATGCTTTACTGCTTAGATAAATATCACGATTAGAGTCACTTGAATTGAATACAAAATATTCATTCTCTTACAAAATATGTTAGAATTAATGACAAAATAATCTCCTTTAGAGAATTTCAAATTTGCTACTTTTCTTTAAGTCAGAAAAAATCATCATGGGTATGTGGGAAAGATTATATGTTCCAACACATGACATGATCTATACATTGGAATCATCCATAAATGAGAGACAAAGAACTAGGGATAACTTGTGTTCATTTATTGAGAATGTTACAAAATTTCTCCCCTGAATTCCCTTTCAGTTATCTTCTTCTGAAATGCCACCACCTCTTCTGGAAGGTCATATATCCCAAATTATAATTAAAAACTCTTAACACAAATAATAAAGTCAAATAATATATCTAAGATTACTAATGCATGTCTAATCATTTGAAAGTCTTACCCTATTTGATGTAAAATCATAGTTTGCTGCCTCTTTGGTAATGTTGAAAAATAGTTCAAACAATGAAATTCAAAAATTTATCATTACAACTACATTGTACAAAATATAACGACTACACATTAACATATATATTGTAAGTTTGGGTATAAAATAAGGTTAACTTAGGCTCATCCCTATTCTAGAAATATAACTTTCCAATATCATACTAATCTCAAAACCTATACAAAATGTTAAAATTTTTAACATGATAAATTTTTGAGACTAAATATTACTAAGAAAAATGATGAACAAGATATCAAAACAATACATATTTCACTTATATGGAGTATCCAAAAAAAAATTGAGATCTATTACAATGCTTTGAACTCATTGTTCTCTTTATGAAGAAAATCAAATCCTCTTCAAGGGAAAATAGGTCTAACAAAACTTCATCAAAGTCATTTGACATGAAATCATTTAAACAAGCTCTAGGACCCAAAAATTCCTTATAAAGATCAAATAAACAATGAAAATCCTTGTTGAATCCACAAATAATGCTATGTTAATAAATGAGATTTTAAAGGCACCATTTGGCCCAACAATTAGTCACCATTCAAGATATGAGGAAAATGTGGCGTGAAGGTTGAATTATATCTATGAGATTCTTGGCATTTGGTGCAAGATAAATATGCATATTATTTTCTAAATTTTATTTATAGATGAGTGTTGTGTTGGAAATTGTGGCAATCTCTCCCACCTCCATGCATTTATTCTTGACAGATTGTAAGAAACTTGAATTATTGAATTTGTAAATTAAGGAATAATATCACATTTAATGTTGATATATTTTGCATCAAGGCTCAAATGTTTTGTATATACTCTTAAACCCTCCAAATACCTATGTAAAATTTGGGCATTAATGTATTTAGGAAATTTGTAAAAGCTCCTAGAAATATAATATAATTCTAAAACCTCTATAAATATGAGGCATTTGTATTCATTTTGAGATGTTAATGAAAAATCACTAAAGTGATGTTAATTTTTTATTGATTAATTATTTTGAGCTTGTGCTTTTATCATTTCATCTATACAATTTTATTATGTTTGTTTCTATCTTATTTGGTTGAGAACACACCCTTAGAAGGGTTATAGACTCCATCCACCCTTTCGTTTGGTATTAGAGTGCAAATATGGAGAAAAACATGATTTTAATATCAATTTGCAGTCTATTTTTATTGTTTAGTCACGATTGTGGCAAGAAGTAACCTTACACAACCAAAGAGACAAGAATTTTGGTTACAAACGGAGGCCACAAAGATTTCAGTATTATCATCCCATCCATAGGAGTAGTCACCATGGCGACAGGTAAAGGAAACATAATTTTGGACAATTCTTAAGTCCACAGAGGTTCTAGCAAAAACAAGGAAGGCCATGGAACTATCGCTCTTGCGAGAGGTCAAGGGAGATCTCCTAGCCAAAGTGTTGATGATAATTTGTAAGGAGTCACTACAGTGACATCTCGGGCCAATTTTTTGATTTTTTTCAAAATAGTTTCTCAAGTAGTTGCTAAAGTGACATTATCAGGGAAAAATAGAAACTTTGCTTGACAAAACTTAAACTTTTATGGAGAAAAGTTTCCAATAATTGTTGAATTGATATTTCAAAATTATTTCAAGGTTACATTTTAAGGACCAACACCTAAGATTCGGCCATTTGAATTTTGGAGGCCTAAATTTATCACAAAAGAAGAATATGGTGACTAGCTTACCACCCATTGAGTAGTCTAGTCAACCATGTGAGAGTTGTCTTCTAGAAAAATAATACATGGAATCTTTTCAAGTGGGGAAATAATATAGAGCAAGAGCTCCTCTTGAGCTAATCCATTGGATTTATGCAAAGCCATACAAACCCCGTCAATCGACAAAAGCCTATATTTTTTCAATTTGATTGATGATTTCAACTGAAATAACTAAGCATATGTTTGAAGCACACATCAAAGATTTTCAATTTTTTCAAAGAGTTTAAGGTCATGGTCGAGAAACAAAGTGATAATTTTATTAAAGTACTCAGATATGACTATAGGGTGGAGTATATATCAAATGATTTTTTTATTTTTTGTAAATATCATGGTATTAAGAAGAAATTTAAAATTAAGTAAACACCACATCAAAATTGCACAACAAAGAATAAAACTCAAACGATTATGAAGAATTCCATAAGTATGTTGAAGTCCAAATATTTTTCAAATGACAATTATGATGAAACAATTGAAAGGAACGATAACCAGATCATACCAAGCCAAGAACACAAATGCTAATCAAACACCACGATCTATAAGATGAAATCAATTCACCATAATAGCTTTACATAAAACCTTTGCAAACAAATGAGCAGCAATATTATATATTATTATGGAACTCAATGCAATACATTGAGAATGGGCCTTGCTTAAATAGGCAAGGAATAACAATATAAGAACTAGTCAAGGTCGTAGATCAAGCCATAAATCAAGGAAATAACTAGTCATCAAAGAACTAGTCAATACCATAGATTTAGGAGAGAACAATACATCAAGGATCTAGCCAATACCATAAGATCAAGGAAAGAACTATATCTAACAACTAAATAATATCTCCTAATATCTAAATAAGATAAAAGAAATATCCACACACATAAGTGGGTGAGGATAAATATAATAAAAGTAAATAAAGTACCTAGGTGAACATAAGCTAAAGTAAATACCTACTCTGGTCAAGATGTACTCCAAAACAAGTAAATCATTCAACAATGCAAAGAGACATCAATAGACCCTATGGTAGGATCTCTACATATGTGATCATGATGGGACCAATTATGCAATGGCATGACATGATTTACAACTAATGATGCAAGATAAACGATGTAAATGATTTGGCTCCTCTTTATCTCATGGCTCCTAAAATGCTTCCTACTTTTATTACTATACATCTAACCTTGATGAACAGATGATCAAATGACCAAAATGTAATCAGGAAAATAGGAATGAAAGAGAGAACCATATAGGAAATTTAGGGCAACCTAAATTTTGTGATCCAACCCGCATGGCCCAATTTGGAACCCTACCTCACTTAAGTGGGAAGGTCTTAAGTGGTAAGCCCACTGTGTACTTTGGTAAATAAATAAGAGATAGACTCCACATCTTGGCATGAATGGGATTGGCATTGGATTTCTTAGTGGCTATATAAATTAGTATTTTTGACCTTTGGGATGAGACAAGATAATAAAACCTTGGTAATCATAGAGAATATACAAATTTAGCTAATGGGACTTAGATAGATGTATTGAGACTCTAAATATAACATAGGCAAGTAAACGATCATATTTAGAGGCATCCTAATGTAATATCCAACTATTCAGGATAAAAACTGTAGAAAGCCCTTACAAAAGATTGAAGTTATTATGTCTGAAAACCCATGTAAAAAATACAATATTACTAATTTAACTTTAAACCCAATAATTACTACAGAATACAACATAGATAGTTGAGTTTGAATTAGTTCTCTGAAACTTATCTTCAAGGGTTGAAAAATAAGTAACTCCCCACATTGTCAACTATGATGTATGGAGGATTAACAACTATGAGGAGGTCTCACAAAAATTTGAAGTGATAGTTCTTAATACCCAGATCAAAGACTCATACAGAAGGATAATCGGCTAGCAGGCATTACTCACCTTGCCTAGGTTTGATTCTATTGGTGTGGAGGCTTCAACTGGTGCTGACGTGTTTGATTTACAGTGTACATAGGTGTTTAGGGAGGAGGTTCTCATAATAATTCGTTGGGGGAAGGTAAGATGTTGATGAATAATTCATGCGGTTACTATAACAGGGTTGACTTCAAATCTTGTGCTTGGGTAGGAGAACGAAACAGTCTTACAAAACAGAGGGAGCATGGAAGCAAAAAGGGTGCCCGTTGTTAATGATTCTCAGGTGGAGGTTGGACAAACAGGGATCTCCGAGAACCTTATTCCCATCGTTTGGAATTCTGTGGTTCACAGGATGAATCATTCTATGAGAAGGTACTTTGTTTTGATCATGGGAAGTATGTGCCTTTGTGACAACCGATTTGATAGAATTCTATGCACATTTCCACTCCTCCCATGGTCAACGATGTGGGTTGGACGGAGGTTCATCATACAAATAAACATTTTTATGTTTTGTAATCGCTCTAATAGGGATTGTACTGGTACGAGAACCTCGAGTCCTAGAAACTTGGCTTTCCCTCAAGTCACCTTGACTTGCTCCTGAATGGTTAACTACAAATTGGTATGGGTTTGTTTTTTGGGACTGCTGGTAGAGGTCCCTGTAGGTGAATTCTCTCATCTCTCTCTCTCATGATCTACTCTCTCTCTCTCTGGCTCTCTCTGGAGCCTATCTCTCTCTTTTACCTAGATCTATTAAAAAAACTACATTAATATTGGATTTCTCAATAGTTCTACTAATGTGAAGCCAATAAGACTAGACCATTCAATCCAAGGGTATACAATATTAGAATCCATTATCTGTAAAAAGTGATGAAATACATGCTACCGTAAATGTGTAGATATTGGACAAAAAGATTCAGTGGAATATGTCTAGATTGACTAAAGATAATCATTTTATTCCTAATGGATCAGTAACAAGAAAGGAGGATTGAGTAATAGAAATGTGTGTCACATTACGATGAACGTTGCAATTGAGAAAGACCTGCTACCATCATCGAAAAATAGTAGATTTATGAAATCCATCTCTCATATTAGAACCATAAGAGATAGCATGAATTCAAGGGTTTGTAGGATTAATATGTAATCAATATATCCTTCCAATGGGTGAAAATAATAGAAGTATGTTATCAAAGTTTGCACAAATAAATTTAGAATCTCTTTCAATTCATTTTTATATAATGTATTCCATTTAAATAAAGCATATTTGCAGACATATTAAATGGTCTCTCTTATATGCACATGGTCAACTACCCTAAAACAACTATGTAAATTCAATGCTATCTGTTTATTATATGATCTACTATACTGATAATGGGCAACTATCCATTTGTTCTAAAATAAATCATAGATTGGTTGGTATCTATATTTGGATCATATATGATTCGTATATGAAAATTGGGATCTTCCCATTCAATTCATAGAAATGTGATGCTTATTATTTATGTAAATGATGTCATAATAAACATAACTTCTAAAACATTCTATATACAAGAAATTTTGAACTTATGAAATTTTAATACCTCTATATGACGCCATACGTAGAACCATTAAAATGGATAGATTAAATATTTCTTCCATGTATGTAAAAATTGGGTGTATGCCAAATCTAATCATTCTAATATAAAAAATCGTGCAAGTTATTCTTTTTACATAACTATATGAAGCATATGTGATAATCTAGAAACTATCCATAAGTGGAAATTACAAGCTATATTGCTCTATCTTTGTTCTTCTCCATAATGATTCCCAATCCATGAGAACTGACATTTTCTCATTAAATAAAACATTAAAATTGTATATAACATCCAAAATCTCCATCAATATGACAATAGAGGCTAATCACCCCCATAAATCCTCTAGTGAATGAGCTTCGCAGGTGAGCTCTGCTAAGATTGAGCATCAATAGATCATCTCATATTCGCTAAAGCTCAACTGGTATCCTGCCTAGCCTCAGAATTGTCAACTCACCCATGAGTTCCGTAAGTTAAAACTTTATCAATCCACAATGTTCCTGTGTAGCATTGCCCACCCATATAAGTTAACGTTTGCGTATTCTTATGGCCATTGACTACACTCTCATGTTGTATAAGTAACTCTGCCTAGGTGAAATAACCCTACACTGTACTTTGGTAATAACTCAAGTGAATCAATTAACTCCTCGTCTTAGCATGACAGGATGTGTTTAAGTGGACTTCAAGTAGAACCATATACATCCTTTGCAAGGGCATAAAATGGCATGATCAACACATTTCATACTGTGTTTTTCCACAAATGGTGGTCAAGTAAAGGACAGGTTAAATATGGAGGAAAAGAGTGTTGATGAATGAGGAGCTAATCGCAGAGGTTACATGTCTAGCATTTGATGGCATCCAGTAAATCATGCAAAAGGTTTGACAAACATATGCTGAAACAATCCTAAGTTTCCTTTGATGCAGGGGAGGAAATCTTCTTTATTATGGATGGCATTCTACTCAATCACTATACCGGAACTACTTGTAAAGAAATTACTAAAGTAGTATGGTCCTCTAGAGAATTATCTCCCTTGAAGGTCGCTACATTACTGTCCCCACCAAGCACTTGCCTATATAGGACTATCACTTCAACAGATATATTATTGTTTTCTTCCTTCAACTATGGTCTTAAATTTGAAACAGGTACATACTATGGTCCCCATCCCCCTTACCAACCATTTTCTCATCAATTCTCCTTCACAAACATTGCCTCATCAAATTTCCATTAATTTCCTAATAGTTTGGAATTAGCGCTGCACCCATTATACTTTCACGAACCACTCCCTCTACCAACCCAAACATGCACTCATTCTAGTATAAACTTGGCACTTTTAAGAGCACTAATTGAACGCTGCTCACTTCCAAAGAAAACCCACAATCCCTCTGGTAGTGTATTTCGGAGCAACAAGTAATTGGAAATGGTTCACAATATTTTATCAACCCCTCACACAATGTAGGGAAAGACAATGCTTCTTAGCAGGAGAGGGAATAATCACATTATCCTCAGAGCTGGAAATGATGGAAAATGAGGTAAGTAAATTATTAAGTGTGTGATATGTGTGGCAATTAAATAAAAAAAGGGGGGCTAGGAGTCGTTTGACATGAGGATGTGGGTTTTAACACAGATCAAACTCAAGAAATATGTACAATAGAGGGGGATTAAACTCCTTGGATAATAGACTAGGGCAGACTTCCGAGGATAGACTAACGACCACAATATGGCCATCTTACAAAGCCATAAGTGAGTTCCTTGAACGACATAGTCAGAAGAATTTACTTGAGTTGGATATCCTTGAGTATATTAGTGGGGTACAACCTTAAAAGGATACCAAATCAAATCATATCGCAACTGAACGTGAATGATCCAACACATGTCAGCAATATTGGCACTTTTTACCTCCCTGTATACAATAATATATCAAGGATTGAGGAGGGATTTTAAGAATATAATACCTCCAAGGTAGGCTAGAGGAGTTCCAGGAGTTGTTGTTTTGGTTATTCATAGTCGTGCTACTTTTCATTGTTGTTTAGTTGCAGTTATGTCTTAGAAGTTGCTTTTGGAGGAGTAGCTTCAAGAAAGACTGACTATTGGACTTATTATAATGGATTTGGATTCAAATCCTAGTTTTTCTACTTTTGCATACACCTAACACTAATAAATTCACACCTACATCCAATAAATAAAAGGCTTTAAAATATTGCTCATATATCAACAAGAAGTGCTTACACTTTCATTGTAGTTGCTTGTATTGGATAACTATGCCTTAGTGCACAAATGAAATGCCAGGAGAAGAATTGAAATACACAAATCTTTTGGTATAGCATGCCAAACAATCTTTATCTCATTTAACCTTATTTTAGATTTTTTAAAAGTGTAGAATTAATTACATCTATTAAGTGAAATTTGATTGATGTACATGGGAGTTATTTTAGCTAGCTAGGAATCCAAAGAACAAGATACTAGTGTTCCAAAACTTAAAGGTGTAAAAAACATTCTTTCAAGGAGCTAAAAACAAATAGATTCTTTAAATGAATGAAATCGGTTTAGGAGCATATGGAAAGGTTAACTAAAAGGAACCTAGTCCGATTTACTTTCTCCTCTCATTAATATTTCATATTTAAAACTTATCTCCCTTAGATTTTGAGCCCCTGAGAAATCTCAAGCCCATAAATAAGAATTTAAAATCTCTCTTATTGTGCATGTGTATGTTTGAAGTTGTGATTATTTGCAGGAGATATTATGTGTGATTGAGAAGTATTGGCAACCATTATCCAACATTTGGAATGCATTAAATTTATAGATTAATGTGAATTATGTTGTATTGAAAAAATTCATTTCAAGAGAAAATATTGTGCATTTTTCTTAGAAATTTGTTTTGGGTTGAAGATTTCTTATTCAGATCTGTTAAGCCATCACTGAGCAGAGGTTGCTTTTGAGATCTATTCTCTTATCCATCTTAGAGAGCTATGACATTGTTCAAGCCAAGGAAGACATCATCAAGTCATGCATTGTCTACTATTGGATCTCTTTACGAAGGAGAATGAAATTTAATGACTCGAAGTTGAGAATTTGTTTTCCAATCGCATGATCCTCAATCTATCAACATGCCACCACGTTTAATCATGAAATGTGATGAATCATCTAAAATTATTTGGTTTATTTCCTTTTGTTTGGCTAAGTTATTTTAGGATCACAAAATTGGTGGGATACACTTGCAAGATCACTACATAACATTTACCATGGTGGGATACACTTGCAAGATAACTACACAACATTTACAATGGGATACATTTGCCTTTGTTGCAAAGCAATCCTCAAGAGATTTTGAATGGACATGAAATAAATTCCATCAGTCAAGCAGGTGATCATCTTTAACTATTGTCTAGTGATGAGTCTTAATCATAGAACAGAGTTTCTCAAGAGCAGGGATGAGAATTTTGGGCTGCATATTTTTTCATCAGGCATGGACATGATTTCTTCTTAGGGGAGGAGTACTTGTCATATTTAGGAGCACCAATTTTACAGAAATCAGGTGAAAATTATGTGGCTTCATGCACATCATTGGCTGGAATCCTTTTTTGGTTTGTTCTTCTATAGTGGTGGACATAACAGGTCCACATCCTACTCAGTCGTTTTGTCTTCCACCTGCTTTCAACAATAAAGAAACGATTCATCTTCCACCTGCATTCAAAAACAAATAAATTGTTCCTACTCAGCCTTTTCGTCTTCCATCTGCATTCAACAACAAAGCAATGATTGAGGAGCTGAGCCGGAGCAATCCAGATTATAGTCACCCAAATATTGTTTCTGCAAATATTCATGAAATTTGTGTCTGCAAATTAGCTTTGTAATTGAAACCACCACTGGATATTTTTGATTTGGGTACATGGGTGATACTGGGTTTGTCAGAGATGCCAATTTGGCTTTTAATTGGGTGAGTTGGGTGGTAAAAGTTTATTTTCAAAAATTTAGAGTATAAAATTGTCGAATCTGTCTTTTTGGCTTTGTCTCAACCATGTTATTTAGATATGGATGACATTGGAATCAAAATTCAGTACTGTATACTGATTATGGAGCATTCAAAACTCAACATTTCTGTGAAAAATGCATTGTTATTTCTGTTGGCTTGGGTATGAATTGATTGATGGCAGCAATCCCAGTAGTCTGTCTTCCAGGTAAAAGACGCAGGATGTACTGGTTGATTTATTATTAAATTGAGCAGAAACTATATTTCAACCAAATTACAGACATGTTCACCACATATTTTTCGGTTGCAAAAACACCCCCTCTCTATTTAGTTTTTATAGGACTCAAAACATATTTCCATTAATGCGCGTATTATATGTAGATTTAAGGTAAATCTGTTAACTTTTGAAAGGATTGTATTCATCTTTTGCTTAGTTTGCACATCAAATTCAGTGTTTTCTTTCTATGCTCTGTCTGCCTGCTTCTATTTTTCTTACTGTAGAGTTAATCTCTACAACTTCAATTGTTAACTCTAATTTCATGGTGATTAGAGTTAACTTCAATTGTAATCTCTAATTGTTAACTCTAGTCTGAGATCAACAATATATTTTCTGTCTACCTGCTTCTGTTTTTTTACAGTACTTTACTAAAAATCCATAACCAGATCCTACGCTTTTATGAATAAATACTTCAAATTTCAATGCAAGCTTGACAAGATTAAACAATGTTGTAGGAGATTGATAATAATTTTGTAATATTTTATGACTGCCCTGTTCTGATTGAAATCACCTATTACATCATCAATTAAAACTCTAGCCAACCAATTTGCAATATTCTTTGATGCACCATTGTTTTCAATTAGTAATACATTTGTTGAGATGATCTGCCATCTACTATAGCTACTCAGTAAAGCACTGCAGACAAACTATAGAAAGTAGGTAGGCTGGAATGTTGATTAAATAGCCTTGCATTCACTGAGATCAGATTGTCACAGTGTACATAACATCCCAATAGGTTTCTAATTTAAAGAACAACTGGGTATAGCAAATTAACCAGCATGCCATAGCCTGATGATATGGCACAGATGACCTGACCTCTATTCGAGTTACTTGACAGACATTAGAGCCTTTAGCCACTTGATGGACATAAAATTGTCCAAGAACCAACAGCATTCTCATTCGGCTCTGATGACCTTTAGGACTACCCTCAACCTTGGCAGCGTAAACAACCTAAAGTTAGTCAACTGGCTAAAGGCCAGTCCTCTACCTAAAGCCCTGTACTCTCACTATGAGTCAATCTATCATAGCGGTAAGGCAGAGCGAATAAACTTGATACTGGTTTAAATGAAAGTCATGGATGAATTTAACAAAATAGATACCCCTCGTGCATGGCTTATAATTTGAATGGTTATCTATGTTGCAAGGTAGAGAAAATTACCGTGATGTAGACTCAATTGCAAGTTACGGGTGAATTAGGCAGAATAGAAACCCCTCATGCATGAGAGAGAGAATTACCATGATAAAGACTCAATTACAAGTCATTGTTGAATTTGGCGGGATAGAGAATTACCATGATAGAGACTCAATTACGAATCATTGTTGAATTTGGCAGGATTGAGAATTACCATGAGCATGGCTTCTAATTGTAATGGCAATCCAAGCTTGATGGTGCATTTCCAGTTAATCAAAAAACAGAATGAGTATTTCACTTCACCTAGAAAATTTTCTAGAGGATTTGTAGTGTAACGGTAATGGTTCAAAACCCTCCACCGAAATAAGACAACTCATAATTCTAGCATACCCAATTATGAATTAGCCATGAATCATCAGTTTGGAACCCTCCACAATTGCTCACATTGATTGTGACCATTATCCATGTTGCCCAGCTTCTAAAGCTCTGTGAGATGGAGCACACATGATCAATACAATTCAAACATGAAAGGAGCAAATGATATACAGTTTTTTTTTGTACACAAAGGATCAATACAATTCAAACATAGTATCAATGCAATTCATACTTAAAAGGAGCAAATGCTATAGTAAAGCTTGTATTGGAGAAGTAGGGATGTACTTTGTAACTTACCTTGACATTCAGAAGTAGGGATTATATTACTTATCAGAAGTAATATAATCCAGATATATTAGAATTATTATAGTCACTGTTCTATGATACCAATAACCATTGGTAAATACTAAATTCAAATTTCCTAAACTACCTGATACCTTACTATTTGAGTGTTGTGTTGTTTTCATGGTGATTCCTGCACCATATTCGTAGGAATTGGACACCTTTGACCATATTCCTGACTCTAATTTCATGGTGATTCCTGCACCATATTCGTAGGAATAGAACAACTTTGACCAAAGGCTTGAAGGCGTTGTAGTATTGATGTCGCTTGAGCGACCGCTGTAGGATACCATTAACTTTTAATGTTGCTCTGACCTGTCGCTGTAGCTATCGCGTCAGCACCACCTGGCTCGGCCGTTCGCCACGTGTTGCCCCATTGGACCTGACAAGGAGGGAGGCACTTTTGCTCCTACATGTCAAGAGCTTTTCATGATTTATCAACAATTTCTTTTACCATAGCAAGAGCTTTCCATGATCTGAAAAGACAAATTAACATTTTATATCAACATTTATCAACAAACATTTCGCCACTGTTAGTACCTGCCTTTGGCGTGATACTCTTAAGTATCACTCAAATGCACTTCTTCAACATCTAAGTATCATTAAAAATCCTCTTAACCTGGCATTATAGACCAGTCAGCTTCTTCAAATGGACTTCCTAATGTTAAATTATCTCATTTCTTTAAACTGCCACCAACACCAGAGTGACCCTTATTGGGATCTGGGCCATTTACAACATGTACATTAACAATTTTCTTGTTGTGATGCCATGGGATTCACTAGGAAGGGATGTAATTAATAAGTAATTAGAATATTAGTATGAGTGAAAACAACCAATCAACAGATCTATAAATAAAGAAATCTATTAATTATTTAGAGGTTTTGCAGTATAAATACGTTGACAATGTCAAGAGATGTTTTCAGATTTTTATAGTTGTGATTATGTAAATGGAGACACTGGAATTTACAGTGAATCGCCAAAAGGAAAGCTGCGATTCAAGAAACCCCATATACTACTTAAAGCCACTAGAATTTTTAACAAACATACATGTTAAAAATTTGAATTTTTATCAACAAAAGGAAAGCTTGTCAGTTTCTTCAATGCATATCCTTTTCTACTTCTTTGGTGACTTCTTGTGCTACAACACATACAAGATTCTATATTCTTATCTTCCTGATTTTGGGGTTGTATTTGGAATACGGTGATCTGAAGATTTTTATGGGTGCATGAATTGGAGTAATTTTTCCATGATTACTTGGGGAACTATATAAATAACTTGTTCTTTTTTATCAAAAGTGTAAACTTTCAAAGCCGCCTCCACATCTTTTTTGGGTTGGCTGATGCTTTTGTTTATTATATTTAAATGGTTTTTTCCTCTTTTTCATCATCTTGGTTCAAACGAAGAATACATAATTTTAGTTCACCATGAACGCCTCCATTTCAACCCCAATACTCACTACACAAAAGATTCGGCCTTGATGAACTCTCCCATGTTTTCTTAGATCTTGGTGCTATTACAACCATAGGAAAAATCTAATGATCCATAGCTTCCGTTGAATAAAAAGTAAAGCTTTTGCATCCTCCTCTAGATACAATTTTCTCATCTCGTGATAATGTATTTTAGGATTCTTGTAGATTTGCTAAATTAGGCAAACCATACCCAAAAAATTCTCAAATCTCTTATGAGAATATATGCATAAAAAATATCTCATAATGATAGACAAAAAATGATTTTTTTTTTACTAATAGTTAGACCTAGTGGAGGCCATAGATAGATTTCTTCCATTGCTTATAGCCACACACTAAACACGCTAAAAACACCTATATAACAACTTAAAACACTTATAAATATCTTAGCTATTGTTGTTCATAAAATACCTTTTTGCAATATAGAGAAATAATATTTAATAAGAAACTTTATTGGAAACAAAACAAATGTATGTATTTTAAAAATCCAATTTCTATTAACAAATGAGTGATATACTACTTTCTTATATCGTTTTCTTCAATGAATCTCCTTTTCTACTTCTTTGGTTGACTTCTTTTACTGCGAAACATACAAGCTTCTCTATTCTTAATCTTATCTTGATGACTATGAAAACTGTAAATAAACTCCCAAAATCCCTAAAAACATGATTTATTTCTTTCAGAGCTATGCTCTATATGACTACGAAATAGTAAAACTTGTTACCTAAAAATGGCATATGAACTCTACTTTTCCTCTTCTTGGTAGGGTTGCACTTCTAGAACAACGCCAAATAGCTATGCCTTACAATTCATGCCTAAACCTTGGGCTATGATACCACTGGTTGGAAACAAGACAAAGGAGAAAGACAAACAAATTAGACACTTAGAAAATAATAGTTTATATCAAACATAAAAAGAGAGCATTGGCTATTTTAAAATGATTTTGGAAAATCTTTGCTACTTATTTTTCTTCATTACAAATGACTACCTAAAACATGCTTCTATTTATAGACCCCCTTGAAGAGTGAGGCCACTTGCATACACACCTAACACTAATAAATTCACACCTACATGCAATAAATAAAAGGCTTAAAAATATTCCTCATATATTAAAAAGAGGTGCTTAGATTTTCATAGAAATTAGGTTTGACAAATTTACAAAAGATGATTCTAGAGTAAGTCATTATATAATCTAAGTGTTGTAGTTGAGATGACAGGGAGTTTTGATTTTTGAATCTAACAACTATCTTCAAAGCCATATGTCAAGCAAGATTCCGCTTGAAAAAATTTGATATATTTATTGTGGTATGTTATTGATTTTTTAATTTGTATCTTCATGGACTATTATAATATGTATCTTACAAAATACATGGACATCCTCATAAAGTAGAGACTTTGTTTCACAAAATGCAACCAACTTGTTTCCAACCTAAAAATTTCACATTTGCTGGCATAATTCTATTCCAATCAAATATATGTGCTTGGAAATAAGGTACAAACATCCACCAAAGCATAATGGATAATGTACATATATCAGATGTTGTAGCTACAAGTATCCTAGTAATAAATTCAAAATGTGGAAGTATTTATAGAGCAAGTGAGTTATTTGATAAAACATGCCTGAAAGAAATATTGCCTCAAGGATTGAGACAATTGCAAAGTATCCACAAATGGGTTTGTTGAAAAATCCATGTAAATGTAATAGGAAGTTGTCAAGCTATAATCCACGACCTTAGCCACCATCCCTGCAAACTATGTCAATATGGAAACTTTAAAAAAGTGCATAGATATAGATCATAACATAATGAAAAGATAGTATTTGTTATATGTAGCTACAAGTTCCCTAGTAGACATGAAAGAAAAATGTGGAAGCATACAAAATGCATGTGAATTGTCCAACAAAATGCCTCAAAGATATGTGGTCTCATAGACTACAATGATTGCATCTTGGATATATGGTGTTTACAATATGCTTCATTTTGGGAGATATGGTGTTTACCATAGACCAACAATCAAAAAATAATATCAATAGTTAGACCTAGTGGAGGCCATAAATAAATGTCGTCCATTTCTTATAGCCACACACTAAATAGACTAGAAATACCCATATAACAACTTAAAACACTTATAAATATCTTGACTATTATTGTTCATAAAATTTTTGTATGTGATATAAAATAACTGATATTTAAAAAGAAACTTGCATGGAAACAAAACAAACAAATCACCGATATACTACTGGCTTACTAGTTTCTTCAATGCATCTACTTTTCTACTTCTTTGGCTAATTTTGTGTGCTATGACACATACAAGCTTCTCTATTCTTATCTTAATGACTATGAAAACTGCAAATAAATTCTTAAAATCCATGAAAAACATGATTTATTTATTTCATAGTTTTGCTTCAAATGACTACGAAATAGTTACACTTGCTGCCATAAAATGGATTGCGAATGGTGCTTTTTCTCTACTTGGTGGAACATCCCTTCTAGAATAACGCCAAATAGCTACAACCTACCATTTATGCTTGAACCTTTGGCTCTAATATCATTTGTTGAAAACAAGACAAAGGAGAGACAAACAAATTAGATACCTCAAAAAAAATAAAAAAATAAAAATAAATAAATAAATAAATAAATATATATATATATATATATATATATATATATATATATATATATATATATATATTATATATCATAAGAAGAGATCATTGTTATTTTACAAAATGATTTTGGAAAACTTTTGCTACTTATTTTTCTTCATTACAAATGACTAAAACATGCTTCTATTCATAAAGCCCCTTGAAAAGTGTGGCCACTTGCATACACATGTAACACTAATAAATTCACACCTACATGCAATAAATAAAAGGATTAAAAATATTGCTAATGTCTAAAAAAGAGGCACTTAGATTTGCATAGGAATAGGGTTTGACAAATTTAGAAAAGATGATGCTTGAGTATGTCATAGTATAATTTGAGTGTTGTTAGGATGTTATGAAGTTTTGATTTGTGTATTCAACAACTATCCATAGCCAAATGTTAAGAAAGATGTTGTTAGAAGAAAATTGATATATATTTTCTGGTATGTTATTGATTTTTTATTTGTACCTTAATGGGCTACCATAATTGCATCTTACACAAGACGTGGACATCCTCATAAAGTAATAACTTTGTTTCACAATGTGACCATCTTGTGTCCAACCTAAAAAGTTCACCTATAGTAGCATACTTCTAGTCCAATCAAATATATGCACTTTGTTAAGATCTTTGCATAAAATAAATGAATAATCTACAAAAGATAACACAACACAAGATATATGGGTGGGACAAGATGCCCAAATAATCAATATATGCAAAATAATACCCTTAAGGTAGGGCAACACCATACAACACTCCTTAAGGAAGGAGTAATTCCACAATCTCCCAAGATGGGAATCCACTTCGAGGGAGACACCTCGAATATACCTCTACCAAGTAGAAGAATCAACTCATACCCCCATGAAATAGATACTCACATCCCTTATATAGACATACATTACTCTTAATAGATGGGTAACACCTAATCCCAATGTAGGCTAACTCATTACCCGATATAACTAATTCCTATGTGACCCCATATAACTAACTAAGGGATGTGTGCCACATGTCGGCATCTCCATCAACCCATATACCTTATAATATGATATCCCAAGGTACATAACAACATGGTGATGCCAAGGTGGGAGGGGATTTTGTTGTTTGGCCTCTTCTTCCCCTCAAGGAACAACTTGAGAAAAAGAAGGTAAACATTAATTGTGTGTGAAAAATTGACGTTTTACATTTTTGTTGCTATGGAAAATTGACATTTTAGATTTTGTTGTTGTCGTGGATTATAGCTTTACAGCTTCTTAATACATTTACATGGATTTTTCAATGAACCCATTTGTGGATATCCTGCAATTGTTGCAATCCTTGAGACAACATTTCTTTCGGGCATTTTATCAAACAACTCACTTGCTCTATACATACTTACACATTTTGCATTTATATGTACTAAGATACTTGTAGCGACAACATCCGATATATGTTCATTATCCATTATGCTTTGTTGGATGTTTGTACCTTTATTTCCAAGCACGTGCATTTGATTAGAATAGAATTATGCTTGTAAAGGTGAAAATTTTAGGTTGGAAATAAGTTGGTTGCATTTTGTAAAACAAAGTTTCTACTTTATGAGGATGTCCATGTATTTTGTACAATACATTTATGATAGTCCATGAAGGTACAAATAAAAAACCAATAACGCCGAAGGCGTTCTTGTATTGAACTGAGACCTCCTAATTCTGACAAAATTCAGAGATCGAACGGATGACATTCTTCTTTCAAGCGTCGTTGAAATCCAACGGTCATAAAAATCGGAGCTCGGCATGGGATCGCATTTGATCAAAAGAAAAGTTGGTGTCGGAGTAGATGGGAACTATGCCCAACGCAGTGGGCCACGAGGGTTCGAATCTCTCCACGGAGGCGATGGCTTCTAAAGCTCGGCATCGCCTCCCGCGGGGCTGAAGACATCTTGATTCCTTCACCGTCGAAGTCTTCTGTACGACGAGCTTCCGAAAGTTGGACAGAGACTGGCCAGGCGAGCATTTGCTATCAAGGTCGAAACCATCGTAACTTGTCATCATCTCTGTCTCCGCATTTTCGTTCTCGCACGAGAAATTTTCTTGTAACAAACAAACGTTTCTGTGAAACTCAAAGCTTGCTCTGATTTCAGACATATCGTTTCGAAAATCTACCGAACACCAATGTCTCCTCCTTTTTACTGTGATTGTTTGCGTTCTTCCATATTGAACTGAGACCTCCTAATTCTGACAAAAGTCAGATGATCGAACGGATGACATTCTTCTTTCAAGCGTCGTTGAAATCCAACGGTCATAGTGTTTGCATTAGTTTTGAGAGAATTTATGTCATCTTCAAAATTAGAAGGCCCTCGGGATGACTGCAGCGAATAGCATCTGAGGGGGTGAAATTTGACTGACGTGGGCTCACCATTCCATTATGTCAATGAAATATTCGTAACTGTTCAACGATCCTGAGGTATAGTGTACAGTTATGGCATCCCGTAAATATTCGTAACTGTTCACTGATCCTGAGGTATAGTATACAGTTATACCATCGTGTACAGTTATGGTATAGTGTACAGTTAATATTTCCTGAAATTAGAAATGGAAGAAAGCTTTTTAACTGTTTTTTCAAGTCTCTCTATTTTTTAATTTTATATTTTTATTTATTTGTAAGATGTGTGACTAACAAAGAGATTGTCGGTTAACTATTACATTCAGTTATTTGTTTGTAGAAAGAGGCGCCTGACATTTTTCCACAAAATTTCAGTTTTTTCTATTTTTGAATCTAATTTTTCAAAAACCAATATTGCTAAAAAGGGATAGCAATTTATTAGTGTTTGTTTAACAACAAAGCTTGTAAAATTCCTTAACACAAGCTTATAAATAATAGTTGTCGACCCCTCTATGAGACCTTTTTCTTCATATGCAAAGATTAATATTAAATATAAAATAAAATAGTTGAGTCATTTAATGTATGGTACGGTCATTATAGTTTCAGTTGTATTCTCAATAAGAAGGGCTCATGCATTGCTTTCTACATTTCTGGTTTTCACCTTTTACAAATCAATATTTTTTTGCTTGATGCTTCCAACTGTTTCGAGCTCAGTTCCAACTTCACGCAAGCCTTGTGGGTAGTGACTGTGCAGTCTCTTTATAGCAATTCGATTACAATTTTGTAGAACACATTTATAAACAGTGCTTGTATCACCATAACCAATTATATATTACTCATTTATATTTTCTCTGTTTCTCATTATTTCATCATACATGTGAAGAGCCATGTCCATAAATCATTCCAGCCAATGGTGCAACGTTTGAGACCATAATTGTTCGTTATGTTTCTTTTCTCTTATGCATAATCAGAAGCTTCTTCAGAATCACACCTAAAGACATCTTTTTCGGTCACACTATTCTAGATGGAAAGTATGCCAGTGACTGCGGTGTATGGGTGCAATATATGTATAGAGTGTAGTGTAGTGAGAATATGTCGAATTCAATGAGAGGCAGTGTAGTTAGTTACAAAATAAAGGTATTTGTCAACTCCTTTGTGCCTCAGTCTCAAGAAATCATTGGGAATCATACGGTTGGAGCTCTGAATGTTGTTTCTAATCACTGCAATGAATCATTAGGCCCCAAGCTAGGCAAGCAATCTACATGTGAAGATAAAAATTGGTAGTTCGGAGCATGAACAGAAGCTTTGGGGAAATTGAAAATGGCCGAAGGCAAACAACCACCTTTGAAACAGGCTATCTAAATGCATCAAAACATAATGAAAGAACATTTTTTTATAGATAACATAGTTTCAAATTCCATGGTAGCCCAAAAAATGCTCGACATCATTGCTCATTTCTGGATTTTTACATTCCTCCCTTTCAATTTAGGCACAACTTGAGATAATTGTTTTTTCGAAAGATGTACATTCAATATTCATGTGTATGGATCAACCATACAAACTTTTTTAGTACAAATACCACTGGTTTTAGACATCTATCAACTTAACAGCATGCCCCTCATAATTTTCCCCCTTTTGTCAATCACAAGGGGTTTTAGTAGGTTTTTCCTTCAATAATTTGTTTTCAAACTTGTATTATGTTTAGTTGTCTTCGAACATTTTTGGATAAGTGAATTAGAATGCTAAAGAAATAAATATTGAGAATGAGCTTAAGTATCTATATAATGCAAAAAACAATTATACCTTTGTTTTGTTGGTATGGAATGAATGAAAGAAAGATAAGATTTTAATAACATCTACAATTTGGAAAACAGTCTATGGAATCAGGGGCTGCCACGAAAATTATCAATCTTAAAAAATTTACAACCCTTTTTGATATTGGATATTTTACTATATATCTATCTTGATCTCACCAAGCATTTTGAAGCTTCTCCCACTCAAACAAATTGTTTGATTTGCATAGAAACATGCAAATCCAGAATATGTAGATAGACGCATCTGATAGTAACCATTTCATCACTAAATTTGTACAACTACAGTTATATACTGGTAGAAGAAACAACTACATTTATGTACAACTTTAAAGGAGCAACAACTATGGACTAGTGTTAAATCAAGGTAGCTCAGTAGAAACATGACATTATTAAGGACCTTCACCTATCAAGCTTAGATACAAAAAGATATCAAGTGTACACAAATTTGTCTAAATCTTATTACTTGGTCACTTTTTCATCTTCCCCCCCACCCCCACCACCTCTCTGTCGTCCCTGTTCCAAAAACTTCATGGAGTTCATTTTCAGTGTATTAAACGTGCCCTTGTTTATGTTCTAGAAGTGTTTTGAACAACACTGCATATATAATTCATTTAAAATATTGTAAAATTATCGAGCTATATTAATTTGTACCTTTAAAAATTGGTGCTTAGCTATTCATTTCTCAATTTATAATCTTGTCGAAATTACGGCTATTTTTGATGTAACTAATTGAATAAGTATAGATATATTTAGTTTTATTAACTTCTTTTTCCACTTTTTTGTAGGGTATTTGTGATTCTCATTCTCCCGCAGTAAAGAAGAGAGTATCGTGTCTAAACAAACTTCAGGTGGGTTTCAATATTGATTGAAGTATTTATTCATTTGTTTTGTTTATTGTGTTATGGATTAGAAAATTATTGTAGAGTGCTTTCATGTTATTTGCTTTTGATTGTTACATTTATATTTAGACTCCAATCCTTTTTCTGATGTGACATGTGGGGGCATGTGCCTTCGTCAATGACATGATTCATTATGTGCTGAGGGGCTTGTTCCCCAATGAGACCATTTCAAAGCGTCCCAAGTTGGACGTTAGACTGGTCATAGACAAGGCTTTTTAAGTTGCCCGTCATACTTAAAAACATCTTCTACGACTAACATACTTATTTTCCCTCTCCAATTTAATATGATGCAGACTAGAAACACAATTCCCCTCCCTACAACGGGACTGAATTAACTACGCCTCGCTTGCAGAGGGAAGAATAGTTTAAACGTCTTCAATGTGTTGTTAATGTTTTGCATTGCAGGAAACCGAAACCACCTAAAACAGTGATAGCCGAAATGATCAGATATCACCTCCACCTGATGCCAACATCCCCAATTTGTCTCTCCAAAATATGAATGATTGGAGATCATTCACGAGGCTTCTTTTGGATTTTAGATTCTAATGAAGATGCACTGAAATATGAACCACCACACAAATTGAGGAGAATGGGAATTCCAATTGAGGCATCTACAACTGGACAAAAATACAAGAAATGTGCAAAGAAAATTGCACAAGCAAAAGACTTTGTACATTATATCACTTTTTTGCATTTTGAATAATTTTAAGGGTAAGACCTCATGTTTGCACTTTTTAAATGAAGTGACTCATCTATATTTATACACATACAAAATCAATCACCCATAGTTTAAGCAAACACAACTACAAAAAATAACTATCCCTATAACACAAATAACATATACCATTTTTTGTTTGCAAAATGCCTCAAAGAAATGTGGTCTCATGGAATGCTATGATTGTAAGATATGCACAAAATATCTCATTCAATGATGCTCTCAAACTCGTTGAGGTAATAAAGAAATTTGGAATGTACCATAACCAGTTCAGATTTGTTTATATATAATTGCATATTCTGTCTCATTTTAGTTTCATGGAGAGATAATATGTTAAAGCACTTAGTCATTCTTTCAATCTACTTTGACAACAACACTTCACATTCACTACATTCTTGAGAGTGATTATTAGCAAACTTACATGTCTCACTTGCATTTGTATTCAATTATTACACAACTAACTATTATCTAACATCCTTTCTAATGTATTTCGCAACATTTGTTCGGGCTTTAATAGAAAATCAGTATTGTCAATCACACCCCTTATCAACATCAACTACAAAATTAATAATTGTCTTTCTAAATCTAATAACATATACCATTCGGCGTTCACATTGCATTGTACACATGTGATTGCTAGCATGGATAAGATTAAGGCTGGTTTTTTATTATAAAATTAAAACATGAGTGGATCTTAGCTTTTCTAAAATAAATACCTTAATTTAATTGGAAAACAAAAGTGTCATGTCAAAAACACTTAAAAGTTTTAATCTTATTGACTTTTTAAATTTTAATTAGTTGATTTTTTTGTCTAAATAATGTTTGATGGTAGAAAACTAGGATTGGGTATGATTTTCATATTAAATTTTAAACTCGTATTGACTAGGGAAGTCATTTTGATAGATTCTTGTCCAATATGTTGGAAATAATAAGATGGTAAAAAATTAGAATATGAGTGCTGATTTTCAAAATTGGATGGTCAAATGAAACAATTATTTCACTTTATTCATTCTTATTGATAATATGATTAAAGCTATGTAACATTTTAAGGTCCTTCAACCAAGTCAATAAAATCAATGGCTTAACCTTTTCTATTTTTTGCAAGCCAGGTTCAGTTAGAAAATTTTCTTTCGTTGTTATGTCAAAAGGTGAATTTAGAAGATTATTTTGGTTGTGTCAAATACCCATATTTTATGATTCTCCATAGGTAATAATTTTATGGTACATGCTAATAAAATATGGATTGGTTCAAACAAATTATAATTATAATTAGAAGGGATGCATTACTTCACCTATTTCAATTGAATGTTTAGGAGGTAAAAACTGACACACATAATCTATTATTCTTTAATAGACCTTGTTGAATGTTTTATAAAATTATTTTTCTAAGTGAACCCACTGTGGATGACAATCATTTTTATGTTGTTTTTATAGAATGCACTCCTTCACAAAATTTCTTCAAATGTTCTATCAAGATTCAATCTCCTTATGATATAGTTGCTTAGTACAACAAATTTAAAGGGATATTCTACTGATTACCATAAAATAGTTAAAATACCATCATCTTGCCAACATATAAGGCCACAAAATATTAAAAGATAATTTCCTTTATTTAGGGAAACTTCACAAATCTTTCATTATGCGTCAAACTCCATTAACTAAGCATGCTAATTAACCATGGTATATGATTTATATGGTGAATATTACCAAGTTGATTTGTCAATAATTAAAGGGATTGAGTCATAATTCAATCTTAATGTTATAAAACATCCAAGTCCACCATGGAAAGGATATCCTTTTGAGTGGTTGTATTATATTGGCAATTGAATTTAGTTCCACCTTATTCAAGAAATGTATAAATAAAGGTATCATGTTCTTCCATCTTGTTCTTTGTTCTCTTCTACTCAAACCAACTAAATTCTATAACTTTGAACCTTTGCTCAACATACCTAATCTTTATGAATGTGTTAAGGAGAAAGTATGTGATTACCATAAGCTCCTCAGATCCCTTCATATTAGTTCATCTAGTATTCACCTCACCTATTACAAACCACAAGTAATATTTTTTTGTTATGAAATTTGTTTTTGTTCAAACTTGCTGTCCCATAATGGAATCCAATGACACTTATAATAATATCCTCTCCATAGTAATGTTCCTTTGAAGAAACACAAACATCATAGTATATAGATTTACTACGGAAGATGAATGAAAATCCTTATGCATAATAATCAAAAAGATCAAAATACACTTTTACTCCTTAAGGATAGGAATACCTCCAAATATCCCAAATAGGAATCCACTTCGAGGGGGACACCTCCAATATTGTTCTACCAAGTAGAATACTCAACTCATAGACTATTCAACATGATACTCATATTATATATTATATAGGAACATTATATATAATTAATAATGGATGGGTAACACCTAATCCCAATGTAGGTAAAACTCATTACCCAATATAAATAATTCCTATGTATACCATCATATTATAAACATATAACTAACTAAGGGTGATGTGTGCCACATGTCAGCATCTCCATCAACCCATATAAATTATAATATCATATCCCAAGGTACATAGAATTCCTACCTTCCTTGACATGTTTCATCCCTGAAACATAAGAGGAATCCATATAATGAGTTTTCTTTAAATCATTGCACACCAGTCTTCATGATCGATCACCTAACCACCCATATGAGATCTTAGTGGGTGATGTTTCTCTAAACCTGATTTCAATATTCATACCTTGCACATCCTCATAACATCCATGCATATCCATAATAATTATTCTTGTGATTTCATGTCCTATAATTGTTGCTTCATTGATTCCATGTATATCTATAATTATTGATCCTACAATTCCTCATATATCCATATAGATTTTTTCCCTCATTTGTCCTAATATGTCTCCATGATTTTTTCCTCTCATAATGATGTGGGTGCGTATATGGTACAACATTAGTATCCTCAACCTTTTCCTCAAATTTCTTTTCCATCTTCCACCTTGTTTTCTAATTTCTTTTTTCTCTTGAGTAGAATTATTTTTGTCTTTTTCATCATTTTCTTCAGCTTCTCCTTCTAAATAATCCTTATTCAATTATTCATAGATCTTCAAATTCATCTTCATGATTCCATCTTGACATTACATTTTTCCTAGCTAAATGTGATATCTTGCAATGTAATTTTCTTTCTCTTGAAACCATAATTTCATGAATTTCTTTTGCACATTAATATGAATTGTTTCCAAGGTCTCTAACCAAGGAATGCAAGAATAATATCCATACCATCCATATATATTGGGCATAAAAAATATGAATTCAAAACATATTTATCCATAGAGATATTTAAATCTTTAATCTTGATTTTTCTTACCATCCACTTGAGATTCGTTGATATGCTTTGCTTGCACATGTAGATGTTGAGCTACATCCATATTGATGAAGTTATATTTATTCTAGGGATTATGGAAACAATTAATTTTTTCCTTTGAATGCACCCTTCAAACTGAAATATTGAAGCTTCTTTTGCAGATGCATTATATAAATTCGTATCTTAATCCACTATCTCTCCTTTTAAATCATGTGTAACATCTTCAAAATCAACAATTTCTTCTTCTTCTTCTTCTTCTTCTTCCTCTTCTCCTTCTTATTCAGGCTCGACAATTTTCATCTTCCTCTCTATTATCCTTATATTCTTCTTCTTAGATGCTCTATTATTTTGTTTCACATAGGAAATCCATGAAGACTTATTCCAGTTCCTTCCAAGACCAATTAGTCATTTCTAGTTTTTCCAACTCAAAAAACTAAATCAATGCAGGGACATTAATCCAAAATTTGAATATCAAATACCTATTAATTTATAAAAACTCTCCATAAATTTGTTCCACCATTCTCTAACATCAATCTTGTCATCTCCATAAAAATTTCTCATCCCCATGATCCACAAAATTTTAGGGTTTTAGGAATAGACCCTTTGATCAAAATTTGTTCTAACCCTTTCGGATAGAGGTCGACCAAAAATCAGAAAACACATAACTGATTATCTATTTTCACCTCCCAGGTGAAAATTGGATAACCAAGAAAGCTTGCATTGAAATGTTTCCAATGGTCCCTCATGGAGTCAAAAGCATGCAGGAAACTTTCTGTGTTTTGGGAGCACTAGCAAGGTTTCAGGGGAGATTCGAGGTTAGGAGAGGAATTTTTTCCTCTTCATGGGTTTCAAAGGATCAAAAAGAATTTCCAAAAGAAGGAGGTTTGTCTCGGGATCCACATTCAATAAATAATGGGAAATTTTTGGTTAAAAGCAGGTAAAAAATTTGCATAAGTTGTCAGAAAATCCTTTGGGGAACCTTGCTTCATCTCTTTAAGCTCCTAGTCTTTGAAAAAATATAAAAAATGGGCTGGAAGGTGTAGAAAAATGCCAAAGATGGCTCAAGAGCACCAATCAACTCGCCAAGTTGCTTAGCAAGTTGAAAGTAGCTCATGAGCTGGCTATGGTACAAATGATGGAGCTCATCGAGATAAATGGAAACTAGGTGGCTTTGGGAGGTATGCAGCTCAGGAAAGGTCGCATGAGCTTGACAGGGGATCTCACAAATTGGTCAACACAAGGACTTAGAGTGAGGGAGTGAGTTTATCGGTGAGGTCTTCGGCTGATATCGATAAATCGAGGCCTCTTATGGCCTGATGGAACTCGGGCTTCGAGTTCTCAAATGGTCAACTTTCTCCACAATAAGTGTGGTCCCTTGTAATGTGGGTGTTGGGAAATTAGCAAGAACTCAAAGGGGCCAGTACAACATGGGCCATGTGGATGATTTGGGCTCAATGCAGCTACATCGACCGCATGAGGAAGACAAGACACAGGTGCGGAAAAGTTTAGTTGTTAATGACGGGCAGGTGCACAACAAAGTGTTGAGCGGATCGAAAAGGATCTCTTCGAGGTGGTAGGCCCATGAGAGATATAAGGGCTCAAAAGGTAATGTGACGTGGGTGCCAAGCTCAGTCGGAGGAATCAAGCCAAGGAGGAACTCGGGCGGTGGATGGAAAGGTTCTCCGCAGACGGGAGTCAACCCAATGAATGAGGGAGTCGAGGATTTGGCCATTAAATTTGAGGTTGAAACAAAGAGGAGCCCACCGAAATGGCGGCTAAGTCAGCAATCAAGTAGGTAAAAGAGCTCCACAAGAAGCTCAGGAGGGACAAGAGGCACATGGCTAGCTCGGTGAGTTGGCTCTGATAATAGCACTTTTTTTAAGGCCCAATCAACACTCCAACCCCCCTTTTTATGTTTTAAATACCATGGGGCCCACCAAACCTTTAAAATTCCTTCCCCATAGTCATTTAAAACATAGAAAAAAATATATGAGGAAAAATAAAATCATCACTCCAAAAACCAAAACTTAAGTGCATTTAGTTTCAACAGGGAAGAACAAGCCTGTAGGGAGATAGGAAGTTGTTTACACTGAAATTCATAACTTTCTCATTTAAGCAAAATTGCACAAAATTATGACTCGTTGGAATATTCAAAGATATTTGGCTCAATCCTCTAAACTCTAAAATCAGGCTAAATTAAAGATTTTATGAGTTTTATGGGTGAAAATTTTAGAAAATGGTCCTAGTTTCAAATGATGACCTCCATGTGGTTGGGAATGTAATAAATGAGCATGGACACCATTTTTCTTCTGTTGCAAGTTACAAAATAGCAAGGGATGGCTAGTATAGGTTTCCCAAATCATGATTTGTAGCCACTTATGGTACTTTTCAAGTAGGTGGAATGGGAAATTTGAGATTTGTAACTTCTCTCTCCTCTCTCTCATTTTCTATAAATTATCATGACTTCTCATTTGAAGGGGGGATTCTCATTGTAACAAAAAACTCTTCCAAAATTATTTTGGAACACCAATGTGCTACATGCCATTTGGACATTTTGGACTTCTTGAATGATGTTCCAGACCTTTCTCTTGCATTGTAATGATTGTGTGAGGTACTATGAAGTAATAGATTTGAGTTTGTGGATATCTTTATTCCCTTGCTTGTATTTATTGCATCATCTTACCTCTCCTTTTCAGCTGCAGGTGTATTGTGTCTATCTTATTTTTCATCTTGTAAGGTTTATTATTGACATTGTCTCCATATGAAATGGTAATGTGAGTGTTTTTTTGAACTGTGGTGATTATTTCCACCCTCTTTACCCTACATTTTCTTCCATTTTTTCCCATTGGAGAGATTTCTCACACCCTTCTCTTGTTGCATCACCTCTTTTCATGTAGATTTCTTTAATTTTTATGCTCTTTCTTTCTCCTTGGTCCCTTCAAATTCATAGGTTAGGAATATCTACCATATTTCCCTTCACTAGAGTTAGTTGTTACATTATTTTAGGAAGAGTAACCATCCTTCTCTGGAGAATTGTTTCAACTGCAAGGTCCTTCAACTACAAGGTATTAAAGCAACTCCATGTTACCCAGTCACATTGCTTGCCTTAACAAACTCACATGCTAAGAAGTCAAAGGGTTTTGTGATTCGGTAATAAAAAAACATAAACCCCATTTATATTTTTGAGAGATTTTTGAAAATGTTAAAAAATCAGAAAAAAAAATCCTAATATTGTGGCCTGTGGAGCAAATTTTTTTAAAACCATTAAACTGAAATAAATCTCTCAAAACAACTAAAAATTTTCTAAAATTTTATGGGTATCACCATGACATGTATTCACATTAACCCAAAAAAATTTAAGAACTAATTCATCATAACTGAGAATATATAGATGAAACCTTAAAATTAGGGTTTCAATCCTAAAACGGGCATATCTTTCACAAAACAACTCTAAAAACTCTAAAATTTGGAGGGAATATCCCTTGAATGATTTATACACTTAACAAAAAATATATCTAAAAATTTCCAAATCAATCTCTAGATATATGCGAATCACCAACATTAGGGTTTCATCCCTCAAATTGCCCCGATCGATGCTCTGATACCAAATGATAAGATCTTTGCATATAGTAAATGAATAATCTGCATGAGATAACACATACAACATATATTGGTGGGACAAGATGCTCAAATAATCAATATATGTAAAATAATACCCTTAAGGTAGGGCAACACCATACAATGCTCCTTAAGGAAGGAGTAACTCTACAATCTCCCAAGATGGGAATCCATTTCGAGGGGGACACCTCCAATATACCTCTACCAAGTATAAGACTCAACTCATATGTCACATGACATAACTCATAATGATACTCATATCCTTTATATAGACATACATTACTCTTAATGGATGGGTAACACCTAATCCCAATGTAGGCCGACTCATTACCCAATATAACTAATTCTTATGTGACCCCATATATTATAAACATATAACTAAGGGGGATGTGTGCCACATGTCGGCATCTCCATCAACCCATATACATTATAATATCATATCCCAAGGTACATAACACATAGTTGATGTGCAAGAAAAAAAGCAAGGAAACTGGAATTTGAATCCTATCAGGGCCACTTACGACAAGATGTTGAAGGTCGACCTCCTAGAGGGCTTAGAATCTATATGAGGTTTTTTATTGTGCTTATTTTTGTAGTGGTCGAGGTCATGGGATATGCATGCTATGATTTTTTCGTAGTGGACATGGAGCATGGCCCCACAATGATTTGTAAGTGTCAATTCCTATATTGGAATCTTTGGTCGTCATACATACCCTTACAATTATATAGATTGTTGATAATGACCTTGTGATGGCTAAAAAGATTTAGATACATGTGTTTAGGCCTCCAGGGGCTTATGTTTCCTATGGTCAATAGGCCCAAGGTCGTTAGAAAGGTCATTTATATTGTCATTACCCACATAAGGACATTATTTCAGGGTTGCACATTATGTCATAATGAATTCTCAATGTGTGCCAAGAAAAAATAAAAAATAAATAGAACAGTTGGCTCCTAAAGTGATTTCAAAGTTGAAAACCATTAGGGGGATTTACCCATTTCATGACAGGAATTCACCCGGAGCATGCATTATGAAAATCTCAAGCCTCATCCCTTAGGCTACAGAATGGTCCTGACTGTCGCTTTCAACAAGCATTTGAGACCCTCGTGGGTACATTCTAAGAGCCAAGCATCTTCACTATTCGTAATCAAACGTCTATTTGATAGTAAATTCAATCTTTTAAATTTAACATTTATGTAAGTGTTTCTTTAAAAATATAATATGTTAATCATAATAAATTTTAAAATAAATCAAATTAAAAAATATACACTTTAAAATAGATTATTGACATATATAACTGAAACGAAACCTTGGGAAGAGATTGTTATTTTAGTTAATTGTATTGAAAATATTTAATTCAAGTGTATTGGCATTCCTATCATTAACCTTTGGGGGCGTTTTTTAATTTCTCCATGTGGTTAGTTACAAGCTTTGGATGATCAAAGGCTTTTCGCTTTCAGGGACCTGATCTGAGCTGCATTAAAGTGTAAATGGGTCTAAAGCGATCAAAGGCTGGCGACAAAATATTTTTAACGTCTCTAGACTCTAGATGCTAATAGTTTCCATAGGAAAGTGTGTTGCAATGCATCTCCCTATTAGTACAAATTAATTCCTATGGCGGTGGTGAGATCAAGCCTTTATTGGTCTCTTTTTTTTTCATATGTGAACTTTGCGTATTTAATTTTTAAACATATTTTTTGAATGTTTTGTGTGACCTTGGATACTTTGTTTGAGTGTAATTTTGCCTCTCCTTTTGACAAATCTTTGTCCTCCTTTGTTGAGAATTTTGCAGTCTCTCTCGTCACGGTTTCCTCTCTCTGATCCCTATTTTCTCGATGTTTTGGGTAGTTTATCGAAATTATAGGAGTATGGTTCTAATCCATCTATGGTTTTGTCACCTTATGGGTGAGCCTTTTTACCCTTGTTTCAAGTCTCTTAAAGTTGTTTATTTTCTTTTTTTTTAATCCTGCCCAAGGTAAGGATATCCTTTCTTTCACACTAGCAATTACATATTTGCATGGCTCCTCCAATTAGAATGTCCCCATTTATATTTAAATGGTGCTGAACCTCTCAAAGTTTGAAGCTTTGATTTTGGTAATTTTGGTATTTCTAGGTGGTTATTCCCTTTATTTCCCAATGTTAGGGGAATATGGAAGATTTCTGCATACATTTGCATTAATTGTTACCCATTTAATTTCATTTACTATACACTATGTAGGGTTGGTCAATTTTGGCTATTTTGGACTATGGAATGTTTCATGCTTTGAAAGTGTCTTGTTCCCAATTTTAATTTTTCTTAAGAGCGCTTCAGTCGTCTCAATATTTTGCACCTTCTCATCCCCGTCTTCTACAGAGTTTTTTCTCCTTCATTTGACGGATTATTTGCATCGCCAAGGATTTCCGCTTCCGACAATCACAAGGTAATGTGAGATTTGTTTTCTTCTTTTGCAATGGCTAGATTTTATTAATTTTTATCCTTCATAAGTTATATTTCGTTGATATATGCACTAGTAGGGATCTTATTTGAATTCAAGAAGTTTGTAAATAAACTAGCAATCACATGTGAAATGTGCGATGTGAACGCCGAAGGGGAAGTGTGAGATGAGGTTGATTTTGGGGGACCAAAACATAAAAGGAGGAAGAGGGTTGCAAAAGAGGGGGTTAGATGGAGGATTGAGGAATATACTCTTGAGAGGATAGCTATGTTGATTACGAGGAGGAAGGAATGTATTATGTGTGTTTAATGTAAATTTATTGACAGAGAGAGGGGATTCGATGTGCAGGGCATCAGGGGAAATATAGTTTAGATATATCTTAGAAAGTAAGGTGTAGTCATATGAATATTTGGAAGGCTAAGTCTCATAGACTTTTTTGGTGCAATCTTTAAGTTTACATATGTTAAAAAAACTACAATTTTGTATTGAGGGTTCAAAATGTTGTCGATTTGAATAATCATGTATGTTATGGTTTTTCTTTAGATTTCAAGAATGCAAAGAAGATTCCTCCTCATAAACATTCATATTGAGTCGCGGAGCAGGTGTGGGACGCGATGAAAGAAGTAATGAGTAACATTTGAGGCATCAAAATAAAAGGCAACATCAATCTTATGAATAATGATGTATTGTGTTAATTTAGAGGGGCCACCTAACAAGTGTCAATAACTTGCTCGTAGGTTCTATGGCACCATAAAATCGATCATACACAACTAAACGTAATTGAAAAATTCAGAAGGGAAAATGGAAAAGGGGCCTTTGTTATTAATTTATTTTATCTTTATGGTTCGTTTGTTTTGACCTTGTTACAACATGCCTTAACTAATTGGTGGAAAACTCTTTACCATGACATCCACCATATTTTCATAAGACAAATTACTCCAATCGCCTTATATATTTTTCGCTAAATAATTATTATAACTGCAGAATAAATTTGATGTAGAGGTTATGTATTATTCTTGATTAACTAAAATATGAAAACTAAATGTATGCTAATATAGTTAATCTAATAATAGGAGGACATAAAACACTGTAAATGACTATGCTAAAGTAATATAAAACGACTAAATAATTAAAACTAATAGAAATAAAACCCTAATATGCATAGAATTGGGTTTGAAAAAGTGATCAAAAGAACTAGTATTAGCAATGATAATATGAGTGATTGTCGCAGGGTGTCGCAAGTTTGATTTTTGAAATTCCAAAAGGAAGAATCCGTACTGTTAAGCAGGTCCCGAAAAGGGTGGATCTGAGCATTTTGGAGTGCCTAAGTTCTTTTTCTAATTTGCCCCGGGGCGCTCTGCAATATGCATAATTGTAGGCACCTTGGTCCTATTGAATTAAAGCTTGGAATCTAATTCTTTTAGGGTCAGAAGATGACTTGTGGTTATTTGTCATAATTAATCATGTTAAACATCATGAATGTACTGCTCCTAATGTACATGACAATCTGCAAGTTAGACAAAAGGAGTACTTAAACCCTAAAAATAGAAAACATATAATTTAAGCTATGAAAAATTGTAAATAAAGAAAATAAATGTAGTAAAGAAGTATGAAATGACCCAAAAACTATGCAAAAGGAAATGCTAACCCTAATGTGCAAGAAGGAAGAGGAAAGAACTCAATTGAATAGAAGATGCTCACAGGACTGTGTCACAGAGGTGACTGGAAAAATCAGAAGCAGGAACGACTATGCAGAAGTCTCGAAAAGGATGGATCTGGAGGATCTAGCTAGACTGGAGCACATGGAGAGGGACTGGGGCGCTTGCAGGTGCTCTGGTCTACAATCTGGGCACCTTGGTCTATGCAAAAGCTCTGAAACTGATCTTCATAGGGTTGGGCAAAAGGTGGTTTGAAACCCTTGTTGTGTATTGCATCAGATTCGCTTATACTGTCCAAGATGTCACCAATAATCCAAGATGAAGAAAGATCTGTAAGACCCTAAAACAAGCATCAAACCTTAAAAAATAAAAAATGCATATGAAGGGGTCAGACTGACCTCAGCTACCACAATGGTGGACTTACTAACTGAGTGTTGCACTACATCTCAGACCCGGTGTAGTTCTATGTGTAAGTGTGAGTGAGCATGCCCTAGGTTGCTCTTGTGTCAGTCACACTTTGTGAAGTAGTGAGCAATAACTATGTGTAGAAAATGTAATAGAATGTGTGCATGGAATAGAATAGAATCCTCCCCCTATGAAGTGTGATGCAGATGTCCTAGCCTTGTGCCTTGATGATGGAGCTATGTGGATGCAAGTGATCTCCAATGCAATAGATGGATGCAACTCTAGATGGAGTGATAGTAGTAAGTGATGCTAGGTCCCTCATTATGGTCTCATAACTTTATATTTATAGGGTTCTCTTGATCTAATTTTGTAATTAACCCTGAAAAGGCCGACCACAAGAAAGATAAAGATCTAAAATGGCTAGAAAGAGCCCAAAAAGTGGTGGGAAAGTGCAAAAAGGATCGGGGTGCCCCTGGTGGGACCAGGGCACCCATGGGCACCCCAGTACTAATCTGGGTGCCCCAGTCAAGGCTAAAATAATGCAGGATGATAGAATCTGACTGGGCATATGGGTGCAAGAGGTCGGTAATGACGAAATAAAATAAAATAAGATGGCCAAAAGATGGGGGTTAATTAGTACTTTCTTCACTCAAGAACCTTCTAAATAGTAGTATGAGACGGGATAAATAATGTCTAAAGTGCATGATTTTGTGACTACATTTTCCCCCACTTTATGTTGGTGAGCGGAAAGCTCGGTAACATAAAGTAGATAGAGATGTGTACCTGATGTCCATGAAGAGTGTAGTAGAAAATGTGCCGAAGGACTAGACAAAGCATGGAATGACAAAAAGATGGAGGAGCGTGGAAACTAAAGATGAAAAATGCACAAAGAAAAAGTGATGAGAGTGAACCTAGGGTGGAACACGTGTGTAGTTGTTGTGGTGTGTGATGTACCTGCATGGTTAGTAAAGTGTGTGTGTGTGTTGTCGTGAAGTGTTGTTGTTGATGTTGTTGTTGTTGTTTCCCCCATTTGACTACTTTGTTTCTCATATGGCCGGACCTGCAAGGAGAAAATGATCAAGTAGTCAAATATGTATGTCTGTAAGTGTAAAAAATAAATGTAAAAGACACATGTATATGAAAGCATGTAAATGTAAAATACATGCAAATGAAAAAGTGTAAATGGAACATGTGCACCTGATCCATGTCGAGAAAGAGAGTGTAGAAGGATATCCTGTACTGTGAGTTTTTTGGGTGATCTCACACCATAGGCCAAAGAAGTGTAGGGAGGAAATGCTCTGTGTCCTCCAACCTTTAACTGCTTCCCTGAATGTGTGTGAAGAGATCTTTGTACGTCCTAGTTTTTTGGGTGATCAAATGCCACTGGATGAAGTAGTGTAGAGAGGCACACCCACTGTAACCTCCAAGCCTGTAACTACTTCCCAGAATGCTAAGGACACCATGTCTTGTAAAATCCATTATGTATGGGGTTTGTAGACTGGTCTGAACCCACTCACTATATATAACAATGCCAACGAAACATGGTGTAAAATCTTTGTGTTAGTATGTAAAAACCCCAAATGATGCCCCCCTATTTGGGGGTGCATGTGACGTCACTGATAGGAGAAATGTGGCCCCAAAAGAGGACCAACCACATGTATGTTGTAAGCATGGAAAGTACTTGGTAGAAACCAAGGCACACACAAACAAGAAGGCTAGCCAAAGACAAGTGTTAGTGTAAACATGCATGCATGCATAGAAAACAATGTGTAAGCTACGCAAACAATGTGTAAGCTACCAAAAAAGTATTGTAAACACGCAAGAAGACAAATATGCCACACAAAGCAGGTTGCAAACATGGGACATCACTCACAATGTCACAAGACATGCAAGGCCATCATGGCCGCAAACAACAAAAACAAGTGTGCACACCAAACAAAGGGCAAGGCCCCACATACAATAGCAAACAATAACAGACAATGTAACAAACAAGTATGGAAAAAAATATCCCTGCATAACAAATGTTGCACATGAAGCACCCGTTAGCATGTTAGAAAGATAACTAGTATGTCAAAAACATGTATAACCAAGTAATGTAAAGTGCTAAGTACAAAATGAAACAATAACACCTGTGAGAGATGAATGTGGATGCCCCCAATGACCAGTGTAGGAAGGGTAGAAGGCGAGCATCCATGTTGCGTGTAAGAGACCTGTATCTGTGATCACAACTAGAAAAATATGTGAATGTGCATGTGTGGATGATATAGATAAATGACATACAAGTAATCTAACTAGCATGTGTAATAAAGTGACCATGAACAAGAAAAAGTAAGCAAGAGTAAAAGCAACCATAATATGTAGTATGTTGTGGATGGATGGAATGGAATGCAAGATGGAGTGATAGGAGCCATGTGCCCCCCGAGTGAATGGAAATGTATGCAGTGAGGTTCATTTTGTTTTCCCCCTCAGCAGTCAAGAATGAACCGTAAACGAGAGTGCGTCATCGGGAAATGGTCGAAGTGTGTGTTGTGTCTAACACGTTGTGATGAATGTGTATGTGTAGTGATGAGATGTGACCTAGTGATGATGTGTGTGTGAACCCTATAGCCGAAGTGTATATCATGACAAGATGAATGTATAAGTGATGATTTATCCTAAGCGTATATCACTATAAGATGAATGGATGAGTGATGATTTATCCCTAAGCGTATATCACTACAAGATGAAAAGAGGGAGTGGTGATGTAACCTAAGGTGTATACCACTACAAAATGATAGAATAGGTGATGATTTAGCCTAAAGTGTATGTCACTAAGTTTGAAATGTCACATGATGAAAGGTTGAATGGTAAATGTTTGATAAGTGTAAGTTCCATTTAATTTATAAACCCTCAGCAATCGAGTATGGACTGAGGAACTAAAGTGCATCATATGGTAGTGAGTGCAGCGTAGAAGACAATGTAGTATATGCAATGATGAAAATGACCATGTGATGAGTGGAATGTGTAAATGTGTGATGTGTATAGAATGTAAATGCAAGATGTGTAGAAATGTGTAAAATGTAATGTAAAATGTAATATGTAATATATGTAGAGTATACTGTAAATGTGGATGATGTATGCTAGATATATGTGTAGACTATGTATAGATAGTATGTATGTAAATATGTATGATGTAAAATGTTGTGATAAATGATGAATGTATGATGTATGTATAGACATGTGTGATAATGACTAGGATAGTATGAAGTGTGTGATGTATAATGTGATGTGATAATATGCACAAATGAATGTGTGTAAATACAAATGCATAATGATGACTAATATGATGTATGATGTACAACGTGTGATGTGTGATGAAATGCAATGTGTAATGCCTATAGTGCAGTGTGTGGGGTTCATGTGTAGTAATCCCTCAACAGTCAAGTGTGAACTGAAGCACAAGAGTGTGTCATCATGGTAATGATATGCTAAAATGTATGATGAGTATGCTATGCAATGATGAGATAATGATTATGTATGATAATGCAAATATGAGATGATGCACTATGCTAAGATGAGGGGGGGGAGATGTGTATGATGTTATGCCCCCCAAGTGTGTAAGTGATGGAAGTCTAGTCAAAAGACACTAAGTGGATCAATGTAAGGAATAGTTTCCTTAACAAAAGTGATGGGATGTGATAGAGGAGTGTGACCATCCAATGGTTCATCATCATAGTAAGCTTCATTGGGTCCCAATCATCAACATATGTAGGGTCTATAGTGGATGTTGGAATTACAAGTTTAACTTTAGGTGATGATTGTTGTGTATGACTTGGTGATGTGGTAGATAATTTTAATGGAGTAGTGAGATCATCCTTAAGAGGAGGTTGCTTAGCTTGACTTGGTAATACAACTGACGACTTAGTAAGAGGATGTGATTTAGAGAAAACCATGAGAAGTGATGGCTTGTTTTGATTTGGTAATGTTGTAGAGGAGGAGTAGGAGGAGGTGGTAAACTAATTTGGAGAGGTTGTTGCTTATGTTGACTTGGTGATGTCATAGGTGGTTGCTTAGGTGACTCTTGACTAACTGAAGAATATGCATGAGAAGTGGTATGGTGATGCTCATTAGATGTAGAAGGAGCAGACTTAGGAGCCCATTGAGATGTAACATGACGTTGGGAAGTGAATGAGATAAACCCTTGATGCTCAAGATGTTTGACTCTACATTGTAAGGCATAACAATCGTTGTCATTATGTCCATTGATTTGATGATAATTGCAATATGGATGACCTTGATACTTTGTTAGCCGATAAGGAGGATAGTAATGAGTAGGTGGCAAAGTGATCAATTGATGACTAAGGAGATGAGTAAGAATGTCATGTTGCTTAGTATTATGCTCAAATATGAGAGGCTCAGGAAATGGCATGACTTGAGGTTCAACTATATGACATGTAGTGGACATAGATTGAAGATGAGATGTAGAGGGAGAACAAACATGCGATTGAGAAGAATCCCCAAGCTGTTGAATTTCAGATTTGAGAGATGTGATCATGGATTCCATAGCCATAAATTTGTCTTGAAATAAATCATGTAGAGCTTGAATTGATTCCAATAGGGGTTGATTAGATGGAGAATCACTAGGGTCGTTAAATAGACAAGCGAGCATAGGACTTAGTTCATGTGGCGGTGTATTGTCATCATAATACTTGGTGTCTATGGATTTTTGCAAAACAACCTGACAATTGGGATATCTCTTAAGTAATTGACCCATGATAGAGGAAAAATGAGGATCCTAAGCGTGAAGAAAGTCGGGTTCACCAAAATGATTAACTAAAAATTACTAACTAGTGTAATAATGGGGATAGTTAATCTAAGCTATGAACAACTGTAAATAAAGTAAATAAATGTAGTAAAGAAGTATGTAAATGATCTAAATAACTATGCAAAAGGAAATGCTAACCCTAATGTGCAAGAAGGAAGAGGAAAGAACTCAGCTGAATAGAAGATGCTCATGGGACTGTGTCGTGAAGGTGATTGGAAAATCAGAAGCAGGAATGACTGTGCAGAAGTCCCAAAAAGGATGGATCTAGAGGATCTAGCTTGGACTGGAGTGCCTAGAGAGGGACTGGGATGCCTGTGGGAGCTCTGGTCTGCAATCTGGGTGCCTTGGTTTGTGTAAAATCTTTGAAACTAACCTTCATAGGTTTAAAGATGGTCTGAAACCCTCATTGTTTGTCACATCAACTTTGTTGTCCTGTGTCAGATGTCACCAATAATCCAAGATGAAAGAAAGACCTGCAAGACCCCAAAACAAACATCAAACCCTAAAAAATAAAAATGCATATGAAGGGGTCAGACTGACCTCAGCTGCCACAATGGTGGACTTACTAACTGAGCATTGCACTACATCTCAGACCCAAATGTAGTTCTATGTGCAAGTGTGTGTGAACATGCCCTAGGTTGCTCTTGTGTCAGTCACACTTTGTGAAGTAGCGAGCAATAACTATGTGTAGAAAATGTAATAGAATGTGTGCATGGAATATAATAGAATCCCTCCCCCTATGAAGTGTGATGCAGATGTCCTAGCCTTGTGCCTTGATGATGGAGCTATGTGGATGCAAGTGATCTCCAATGCAATAGATGGATGCAACTCTAGATGGAGTGATAGTAGTAAGTGATGATTAGGTCCCTCATTATGGTCTCATAACTTTATATTTATAGGGTTCTCTTGATCTAATTTTGTAATTAACCCCGAAAATGGCTGACCATAAAAATATAAAGATCTCAAATAGCTAGAAAGAGCCCAAAAAGTGGTGGGAAAGTTCAAAAGGATCGGGGCGCCCCTGGTGGGACCAGGGCACCCATGGGCGCCCCAGTACTAATCTGGGCACCCCAGTTGAGGCTAAAATAATGTGGGATGACAGAAGTTGACTGGGCATATGGGTGCAAGAGGTTGGTAATGATGAAATAAAATAAAACAAGATGGCCAAAAGATGGGGGTTAATTAGTACTATTATTTCAATGATATATTAGTGTATGTAGGAAATTCATATGGATCTAACCCTTTGAGAAGATTTGAAAGATCCATCAAATTGTAAACTTTCTATCACCAACAAGTTTTTGACCTAGAAAAGGTTTCTTTTCAACAACTCCTCAATATTTGTAATTTTTAAACACATTTCAATGATTGAAAAACTCTCATGCCCTGTATTGATTCTCTTTGTTCCAAAAAATAAAAAAGTAAAATTTTTATCACCCCAATTGTTTTCCATAAATGACATAGTTGACCACCCCAACAAGGAAATATTGAGATCATTGAATTTTTTTGTTGCATATTTAAATTTTTAATAACATAAATGATGATTATCATCTTAACAACCTAAATCTGATTGATCATAATCTGAAATTTGTATTTGCATGCATCAAATGGCCATGCTTGCATCAAACACGTGGATCAAATTTAAACATTTTATTTGTGCAATTTTACAACTAGTTACAATAATCAACAATGATGGTTCAAGACCAACTAAACCATTTATTTTCATGGTTATCAAATTAGATAAATACATTGGTCATTATTCAACATTAAAAAAAAGTGTTAAAATGTATAAATAGCTAGAGAGAAAATGCAAGAGATAGAAACTACCTTGGCTTGGATCCTTACTTGTATATTATCATATTTATGGTTAGCAAGAGACATTATTTAATATTAATTAATGAACGTTAATTCAAAAATTAGAAAACAACATCCATCATAATTCATAACATAAAACATGAGAATGATTTTTAATACACAAGTAAGTGGGTGCACTTAACAACTAATTACACACTCAAGAAGATGTGATGGATGTGTTGTATGTATGTACAAGTTGGAACTGATCTATAAGTTCTTTAATTTATAATTGGGTGCGAAAACTAAGGAGTGATAAAACCATCTCAAAATTATGTGGAAGTTTCATATAGATCATCTCATAGTGAATAATTATGTATGAAATGCATTAGTTGTCTACAAATTTATGTGGCATTGCAACACTCTATGATGACCTTAACTTTGAAACCCTAGTAATTGTCCATTTGTAAAACCTTGTATGTGATGAACAATAGCTTCAATACCCTAACCGCATGTAGCAAACCCTAAAAAATGTTAAGCGATTGGATTGAAGTGTAATCCTTACACCGCCGACAATGGAAATACTCTAAAGAGACATCAAATAGTACATATTTCTCCACCTAACATGTTGTATCTATATGGATGCAACTAGTTTCTGCATTTTGACCACTTAAAAATGAGAAACAATGGATTGACATCTTAGCTTGTCTTGTCTTAGTTCCAAGATTTAGAATCATGACTCTATTACTTGGTTAAGTGTGCTTTATACTTATGTAGGGGCTTCTCCTATGATGCGGTGTTACTTTGAATGGATTTAGCTTTTAGAAGAGCTTACATTTTTTAGCAATGATATTTACAATTATGCTCCTGAAACTTCCAAGTGTGATAAATATACGACTTGCAATTTCTTATATAGGCCTTTGTAATCTTGAAGACTTGATGTGATACACTAAGGATGAAATGTAGGATATGCATTGACTGTTAGGAATTCAATTTTTTTAGTGCTCCATAATCATGTTAATGTAACAGAGTTGTTTGGTTGTTAAAACAACTTGCTCGAATAGAAGAGTAGTTCCCTACTTAATAGGAAACTCTCCTCCAATATATTTTCAGCCTTGGATGAATTAATACAAAAAGTGATTATTTTTATTATTATTATTATCAAGATTTCAATGCAATTTATGGTAGATTTAGAACTATTCAACTTTCTTATTCAAACATGTTTTTTTGGTAAGGTTTGAAAAATACATTATAATTAATCACTTCTAATCTGCTAATGAAACAAGTGTTATTTATGATGATGATGATGTGCTAATTAGTTAAATGTTAAATTGTTTAAATGATAAGCGACAAAAATAGACCATAGGAAGACCTTTATCTATTAGAAACTAACCGATGATATCTTTTGTCGTAAAAAGATTTTGAAAAATAAATCTTTTTAGAACTACGAAGTCTTCAGACGGTAGTTTGGTGACTGTAGGAATTTTGAACATAACACCTAGAAATGATGTACTTCTCACAAATGCTATTATGGATGTCTTTCTTGGAAGTAGGAATCAGTCTATTAGAATCCAAAACTATTAAACATACATAATTCTCCATGTTTGATATTTCTCCCATATCATCTTCCATACTAACGATTTGGTAATCCTTTTTTTGAGTTTATAATCTTAGAACTAAATGAAAGACAAGAATGGTGAAAAGTTAAATCACGTGGTTCATGAATTCTCTCCAGTTTAACCCTTCAAGTGTATTACTGAACACTATAGGTAAATATATTGGCAATCTCCATAGGGATATTTGAGGGGATTAGAAATTTTATTAAGGTGGAGAAATTAATTTTCATGTTTCATTTGTGTCGATTTTGAGGAAAAGGTGCTAGTTATGTTGAACTATGGTAATTATTTACAAAACTTTATCAACGTCCTTCCAACAGTTCTATTGGCATCTCTTGAATTGAGGCTTAGAAAGAGTCAAATTACTTGATTAAATGTCTCAATATCATTTAGCGCTATGATTGGGTATTCATGGATAAACTTGAATTGTTGATAAGGAAATTATTTAAGAAGGGATAAATTTAGATTTGGAAATAATTTGCTAGTTTTTTACAGCCTAATGTCAAAATTCGAGTTTTAGTGTTTGCTCTATAGTTTTCTTGGCAAAGTTTATAATTAAGTGCATTCTATTCCATTGATTAAGTTTTTGGATGCAGAATTGTTTCTTTTGCAAAATATGTAGACTATTAGAGACAGATTTAGAGATCTTTTAATGTATATGGTATTTTCACCATTATGTTACACCGGGATTGATATTACGATTTGGGAAAATAGTTTTGAGATCTGTTTGCTCTGTATGTATTGTCGTATATTGTCAAAGCAATTTGCATATTCCTGTAACATTCGATTTTTTGAATGTATTCTTGATAGTCCCTGATCTTATTTTAATAAGATATATGGTCTATTATGTCTAAATTCCATGGTAGATGAAGGAATATGAGGCTTTATATTTACAGCCTTCAAGACTTTTAGGATTTTAGAATTACTAATAATTTACTCAAGCGTTTATGCTTTCAAGTCTGCGTAACGCATATTTATGAAATGTGTTATGCTACACATATTACTACGTCTTTTACCTAATCACTCATTTGAAGAAAAAGTTGTTGCTCGTGAAATTGAAGTCTTGAACAGAACAAGTATGAAGGTCATGATCTGGTACCACTAGAGAATTACTAGCAGATTCTCTAAACTAGCATGAAGATAATAGCTTAAATATCGCTTTCCCTTTCAAGCATGTGAGCCGCTGCTTAGTCACTTTGTTAGTGCTACACAAATTACAATTCATGGGTAAATCGCCAACGGAAGTTATACTTGTTGCAAGCTTCATTTAGAAGTTTTGAACAGAAAAGGTATGAATTAAGCTCTGGTACACACCTAGAGAATGTAGTTAAGAGATTTGTAAACTAGCATTGAAGATATATACTATTATTGTTTTAAGGTACATGCATAGGAAGATGTCTGGTCCCTTGTTGAGCGTACCCTTTTAATACTGCCTAGGGCACTTCGAAACCTTAATTCGGCCCTGCTTATGATATGGTAGATTTAGACTATTCAATTTCTTATTCAAACCCTTCGTAATTAAAAAATACATTATTTAATTGCTTCTAATCTATGACAAGTGTTATTTATGATGATGATGACAAGTGTTATTTATGATGATGATGTGCTTTAAATGTTAAACTGTTTAAATTAAGCGACAAAAATAAATAACCTTTCTCTGTTAGAAACTAACCGATGATATCTTTTGTGGGAAAGATTGAAAAATAAATCTTTTTAGAACTACGAATTAGACGGTAGTTTGTGACTGTCATGAACATAACACCTCCATGTACTTCTCCATGCTATTAATGTGAAGTATCAGTCTATTAGAATCCAAAACTATTAAACATACTCTCTCCATGTTTGATATTTCTCCCATATCATCTTCCATACTAACTTTCTAACCTTTTTTTGAATTTGTAATTTAACTAAATGAAAGACAAGCATGGTGTAGTTAATCACGTGGTTCAGCTTCTCTCCTACCTTTCAATGCTGAACACTATAGGTAAATATATTCAATCTCCATATATTTGAGGGGATTAAAATTTTATTAAGGTTAATTAATTTTTGTTAGAATTTTATTTTGGAGGTTTCAAATTTATGTTCTATTTGCATCTTTTGAGGCTTGAGTTGTTTTTTTTTTTAATGTATTTGTTTTATTTTTTGTATTCATTAACTTTGTGCTGGTTTTGAAGAAAATGTTTAGACTTGGAAATAATCTTCGAAGTTTTTTTACTATGTTTGTTCTAAGTGTTAGTGCATGTTTATAGTAACTGCATTTATTCCATTTCAATTTTGCTTCTTATTTAATTGAAAGGATTGATATTTAGTTACTTTTACATGTTATTTAATTCACCAATGTTTTAATTGATATATTGTGAAGATTGAGTTGTTTTTCTTTGATTATTTGTAAAGAACATATTCCTGTTTATTTTTTGAAGTATTTTGGGTCCCTATATATTTTTAAGAGCAGGGGATACTAAATTTGTCCATGGTTTTGAGGAATATATTCCATATTTAGCAGATAGGATTTTATATTTTATTTTACTATGTTTACTCAAGTGTTTGTGCTTCTCTCATAACTATATTTATGAAATGTGGATGAAATATTATACGTCTTTTATACCTCATTTGGATTATTCATAATTAGCTAAGACATTAAGGGTTTGATTGGACCAAATACTGCAATTCTCTTATGCTAAATTTAGCTGAAATAGGTTTTAAGCATTGAGAGAATTAGTACTTTGTGTGCCTTCAATTTTAGGTACATAACGAGGTTATATTTTGACTTCATTTAGATTTTGAGAAAAGGTTGAATTAAGGGACACACCTTAAATGTAGTTAAGGGTTTGTAATAAATTGACTTTAAATTATTTTTAGGTATTGTAGAAGATGTCTATTTGTTGAGGTTTTTAATATATAAAAATATTTATGTTTAGTACGTTTTGATTTATATTATTTTGATGTAAATATTGTCTAAATTTATACAGAAAATATAAAAAGGTCTGCACAAAATTTATATTTCTTCAATGAAATTTTACACTAGCGCGAGAGGGCATTTCGCTATATGTATTTTAGAAATGGCCGATTAAGGGTATTTAATGTTCACGACCACTTGTTGGTAACTTTTAGTTTACTCTCAAAAGGCTCATGACCACATCCATGGAATTAATTAGTTATGCGTTTTGACATGTATTATTACCAATTATTTCTAGTTTTGTTTTTTTTTGTGTTTTCCTTTGATGGTAAATAGATTAATGAATTTCATGTTTTTCAAATTTTTTATGTTTTCACAATTTTTTATTAATAAACACATTGGAAACTACAACGAGAGGGTAATAACGTTCTTTGTTAAAGTTTTTAAGTTTGTTAATATCTTTATTTTGGAGTCAAATATATGTTATTCAAAATTGTTTTCCCTTAAAAAGGATAAATTTTTTGTCTCATATGTATTAAGATGTTACAAAATAATTGACTCATGGTTTAAGCTATATTTTTTGGAGAGGCCTTTCATTTATAATTTATTGTATGTGTATACCTTACTCTAAAGCTCCCATTTTAATTGGGCATATTGTGAAGGTTGTGGAGTTCTACTTTACACCTTCCAATTACATTTACTACAAAATTTCACAAACTTTTTCAACATATCCATTTTGTACATACCCTTCCATCATAGCAATCCATGAAATCAGACGTGGTTAGGTTGTGCTCTGAAATCCTCCATTTATTCAAAGTGTTTGAGAGAAACCTCACAAAAACCATTTTCTTCATAATCACAAGCCATGGGTTAGAATGTTTGTGAGGCATTTTGTCAAACAGTCTTCTACATTTTACATATCTACAAGAGCATTTGCAATGAAAACATCTAACAGTGAACCTTAAATATCCGAAATGGCGAAATGCCATTGTGATAACCGGTTTTGGGGCTTAAATCCCATTATAAGCAGTGGGTTTGGCGTTCTTCTGGGTACGCATTTTCTGAAATTTCGCGAAGACACTTTGCATTTTCTTTGTAATTAACCGTAAATACTTTCATCTAACTCTCTTCAGCTCAGTTTTGAAATCTGCTCTTTTTGTTAGGAATTTGTGTTCATGAGGTGCTTTAAAGGAGTCACCTAAAGATGTGAATATGTGTTTTAGTGAGGGCATTGTTGAACTCAAACTTTGTCTGCCTGTTTTTCTTGTTTTCCTACCTATTTTATTAGTTGTGTTTTGTGTTTTTTTTATTCTTGTTTTTTTTTCTGTTTTCCTGGTATTGTTCTGGTACACATTTTATTCTGTTTTCTCTACGCATTTTGTTGTTTTGTTTTCTCTAATAAAGTTTTTTGACAGAATTTTTTCTTTGTCTCATTTTTTTGAAGAATAAAGAAATATCTTAGCCCTTTAATGAAAACCATGATATATAAATTATTTCCCTAATGAAATATAAAATGGTAAATGTTTGAAGTTTTTAGGACATATTTATTTGTGTTTAGTTACACTATGGTTTTATTTTGTTTTCTATCAAATGTCTCATTTATTCTGTTATTAATGTGTGGCATAACGATGGTTTGTACCATCAATGTCATGTCCCACGTCATGCAACAAACCAAAAGTGAGGAATCTGTGCAAAAAACATTATCCAGGTTGCATAGAGTTGAAGGGATCAAAATTGAATTAGAATCCAAATAAACAAAATCACATGTTTGGTAATTTTTAATATTAATAGTTAATTCTATGAGGAAAAAATTAGTTAGGAGTGTTGGTTTGAAACTAATTTATATTTTGGTGGGATCATTTGTATTTACTGTTTTTCAGGTGAGAATTAAAGGAAGATGTACAGTTCACTTTTTTTGATCAAATTTTCAAAGACATCCAATGTCACAGATAGTTTTCCTTTGGTATCACTTAAATCAGCTACATTAATTGAGAATTTTGATACTTGTCAAGAATTATTATGTATTTAACAATACCATGTCGATGCAATATTTTTCCTTGCTTGTGGTTGTTCAATTCCTAAGCAAACAATATGGGTTTTTTTTGTTTTCTATGTGTATATTTTCATAGGAGGTTGTACATGTACAGAGAAATCAATTATGGTGTCCGGTATTGTTCTAGTATTTGATTTCGTTGAGATATCCTCAAAGCATTGATCAACTATTTTTAAAAGAAAATTGTAGAACTTGACCTTAATGTTTTTAGTCTCATTTTTATTGAAGAATAACAGAAATTCTTAGCCCTTCGATGAAAGGTATGATATATAAATTATTTCTAATCAAATATAAAATTATATTTTAATTATTAGCTAGTTTAGTTAATATGGTTTTATAAAGTCAATCAAATTCATGTATTTTGTTATTAATTTCAAAATTTCTCTAATATATGTTTTATTGAAATTATATATCAGGACTTATACATGATATGAGAATATTTTATAAACATCACATGTTTGGATTTTTAATATTAATATATCCAAAAAGAGTGAAGATAAATCTAGTCAAAAGAAAATTTCAAATTATATTTGTGATGCGTGTGTTTTGGTTAAACCATATCGAGAGAAAGGAAAAGACAAAGATAGGTAACTAAATGTATATAAGTTGAAAAATATAGTGTATTCTGTATCTAATTTACTACTTTGTGTTCCCTTTTAACTTGCTTTTATAAAACATGACTAGAGGTTGGACCCTTTATTTCTAGTCTTCATGCTCATTTGTATTCAATTTTTCCTGTACCAAAAACTATGTGACATTGTGAGAAGATAGAGTACATGTTTGCAAATAATTTAGATAAAAAGGAAGTTTCCATCATATTATGGAGATTGTAAATACCTCAGTATATACAAAATAGATATTAGAAAACACAAATGTACATGAAATAAGATTTTCATTAATTATTTGGTAACATTACAATGCTCTTTATCTTTGCACCTTTAATTATAATGAAAATGAACTACATGTATGGAAACATTTAGATGGGCAACACATTATTCAAATAACAACTACAAATAGTTGGGAAACATAAATGTGTCACACACATGTGATTTATTTGGATATATCTTAATTTGCAAAAATCCCTAGATTTCCAAACATTGAAAAAAAGTGTTAGATTTAGCAGCATGGTAGAGGTGGAAAGTAGTTGATACTACACATTTTCCAAAACCCCCCTAATATAAACTATCAATGTTTATGACTCTTAAACATTCAATGAGATATCCAAAACTCTCCTTGATTGATGGCTTGATAAATATAACATCAATTTGATATTCAAATTTGCAAAAGTTTAGGAATATTTTTCCATTAGTGATTAGTTCTTGAATAAAGTGATATCTTGTGTCAATAAACTTGGTTATTTTATGTAAAACATGGTTCTTTGACAAAGGTGTTTCATGCCCTAGGAAACTTAGGCAGTTGCCTAGGGCACCAAATAGGGAGGGGCGGTTAAAGTTTTATTTTATTTTTCAAATTTCAGCCTCAGGGACAGGTCGACTTTAACAGTTTGACTTTGAACTGATGCAAATATATAATTATATATTGGTATATAAACAATGAACTGGAACAGGCACTGGCAGATCAAGATGTCAGACAGAGATTGCAATGGTACAGGCTAAAGTTGAGCAATGGATTAGGATAGTGACTAGTCTGATAAATTGATAATTGAATCATCGATAGATCATAGGATTCGAATCAGAGATTCAAATTTCAGGATCATGGCCGCTTATTCATAAAAAGAAATTTGTGTTATCACAAATAGCTTCCCAGCCCTGAGAAAGACAAAGCTACTCACGGACAAGGTCTTTAAATGGAGAAGCTTAAAAATATTAAAGATTATCTTTAATCTGTATTGTTCTTGGTACAAAGTAGAAAGTGGTATTTAGATTAAGTCTTTTGGAAGCTGAAATTTGTCTTTTGCAATAAATATATACAGATGGATTTACAGAATTCTTTAATGTATATGGTGTTTTGAGATTATTTAGACTTGCATTGAAACGATTTGGGAAATCAATTTTGGATCTTTTGCTCTGTAAATCTTGACCTGTATTGTCAATGCAATTTGCATAAATTTAACATTACAATGCTTAATGTATTTTTTTCATAAAAGATATTGTCTATTACGTCAAAAATCTATGGCAGATGAAGGCTATACCCTGCAGTAGGATAAATCTGGATGAATACTTGTGGTTTCAGAAACCCTTTTAGCGACTTAGTAAGGTGATAAACTATACACAGTAGTTTTCATTTACAAAGAGTCGTGGATTTACATTTATGTTATGAACTGTAAACTATTATGTTGAACTATGGTAAGTTATTTACAAAACTTTATCAACGTCCTCCCAACAGTGCTACAATGGGATCTCTTGAATTAATATATAGAAAGCACACAAATTACTCGATTAAATGTCTCAAGTATCATTGAGCGCTATGATTGGGGATATGGATAAACTGGAATTTTTGATAAGGCAATCTATTCGGGAAGGGATAAATCTGAGTTTTGAAATTTTTGCTATTTTTTTACAACCTAATGTCAAAATGCGAGTTTTAGTGATAATATTTGTATTCTTCTTGGTACAAAGTAGAAAAGATTAGCAAGCGCTCTACTGTACATTGGTTAAGTCTTTTGGATGCAGAATTGTTTCTTTTGCAATAATTATGTAGACTCTTAGAGACAGATTTACAGATCTCTTTAATGTATATGGTATTTTGACATTATTTACACTTGCATTGAAACGATTTGGGAAATTAATTTTGGATCTTTTGCTCTGTATATCTTGTCGTGTATTGTCAAAGCAATTTGCATAACTGTAACATTCGAATGCTTAATGAATTCTTGATCGACCATGATCTTTTTTTAATAAAATATATGGTCTATTATGTCAAAAATCCGTGGCAGATGAAGGAATTTGAGGCTTCAACGGCCAGCCTTCAAGGCTTCAGGAAATTAGAATCACTAATAATTAATTTGCTTTGCCTTTCAAGTTTGCGGGCAGCGGCTTTGTCACTGTGTCAGGCTACACAAATTACAATTCATTCACCGAATTGCCAAAGGAAGAAAAAGTTGTTGCAAGCGAACTTGAAGTCTTGAACAGAACAAGTATGAATCATGATCTGGTACCACTAGAGAATTAGTAGGAGATTTTAAACTAGCATGAAGATATATACTATAATTGTTTTAAAAAACATGCATAGGTGGGTGTCTTTTCCTGGAGGGGGGGTGGGATGAGGGGGATACTCTCCGAGTACTGCCTAGGGCGCTTCGAAACCTTAATTCGGCCATGTTCATTTGTTCATTCCGAACCAAATTCTAAATTTGGTATCAGAGCATGGTGGATCTAGCCATGAAAGTCTTTAGAGGAATCCATACGCTTCTTTGAGGTAAATCTAGGCGAAAGAGTTAAGATTGGTGACTGTTGTATGTTTTACGTTATGCATAAACGTGGAGTCTGCGTTGATAATTCTTGTCCAAGCATTGAACGCCAGCCCTCTCAACAGAAATAACAAGCATTCTGAAAAATCAGTATGTAGTCTAAGATTCGAAGTGTTTACATCAGATTCAATAAATTGTTCCAGCTAATTTGTAGATTCAACAGTGTGGATTCAGGGATAGACGTGTACTATAGGAAACAGTTGTCTCCATCGTGTTATTCTCCTCTCAATACCTATTCATAGCATTGCTAGACTTGGAACTTGACTTGCATTGTTGCATAGATCGGTGTTATGAGGCGATCACTCCCAAACGTGTAAGGAAGATGGATCAGGAGATCGCAGATTTGTACAAGCTGAGGGCTGATGTCGATGATCTAAAGCTAAACATCCTTCAAGCCGGTGGTCGACTTAAACTTTAGTTAGGAAGATGATCTTCCAGATCCTGCGTCAGAATTGTTTTATTCATAATTTTCCAGCTGTATATTGGTGAGTCGGTTCTGATATATTTTCTTTATTAAAAGCATATGTCTGCCATATTCTACGTTGTCCAGAACGGCTGATATACCTGTGCAGTGTATTCCTCAAATTTGTCACGAGGTCCAAAATTCAAAGGTGTGTTGATATCCGTATTGTTCCATATGAAGGTGTCATTTAATCTATTGTTGGCTTTAATATGTGTAGTATTAGATGGTCTTGTATTTATGAATTTGTCATAATCTAGAGTCATTTTTTAATTTTGTAAACTTGACGCACTATCGCACTATTGGGATAGCCGACATCCATCGTGTCATTCGTAGGAAGATTCTAAAATGGATAAATTGAATTTAATTGAAAGATTTGAAGGCAACGATTTCCATACATGGCAAGTTTGAACTCAATTACAACTGATTGAAAAAGATCTATTGGAAATTGTTGATGGAAAAATGAAAAAGCCAAAAGACGTGGATGAAGCAGCAAAGTGGGAAAGCAAGGATCGAAAGGTGATATCAATTATCGGCCTAGGACTATCTGATGCTTATTTGCATCATATCGATTTAACGAAGACATCAAATGAAATATGAACGACATTGAACAAATTATTTGGATCTCAAGTTGGTAGTGCAGCAATGGTGCTGAAGCAAAAATTGTTTGGGCTAAAGATGGGAGAAAATGACAATATAGTTCAACATATCAGTAAGTTTCGATCCATATTGAATCAATTAGCAGGTATAAAAGTTGATGTGGATAAAGAAGATGTTCTAGCAACCTTACTAAATAGCTTGCCAAAAGAGTATTCAAATATTGTCTTTACTCTTAGTAAGATCAATCCTAGTTTGGAAAACATAATTTCCTCTTTGCTTGATGAAGAAAAAAAAAATCAAAAGGTTTGTACCAGAAGAAGAAACTATCATGGTTGCAAACAATAAATCATCATTCCAGAAAGGTAAAAAAAGGTTTGTATCTTCAAAGAAACATATTTTGTGTCATTATTGCAAGTAGTCAGGACATTGCTTTGTGAACTGTAAAAACAGAGTCAAAGATCTCTTAGATGATAAGATAGATGAAAAAGGATTGATTGTTGAAAATGATTGGGATGATTTCTTTTCTCATGAGAGTTAAAATGAGCATATCATCTACCCCAGTGATGAAGATTATTTGTATTAATTAAATTTATTGGAGGATGGAGGTAACAGAGGCATGAGAACAATCAACGTCCTCGAGTTTGACACTGCCTCAGAGGCTGTAAATTGTTTTAGTGACTCCTTTTGTTGTGTGTGATGAATAAGAACAGATGAGCATCCTTGTTCCTGTGTGCAGTAAAGTGTTTGTGTTTCCCCTGTGATGATGATGATGATGATGTGGATATTTGTACCATTGATACTATAGCAAGAAGTGTTCTTGATCAGATTGACTTGATGGTTGATGTGAATTGGTTGATGGGTCACAATTCATGTATTCACCTAGATAGGTTGATGGGCCCATATGCATGGATGATGTAGTTCCCATAGTCAATGTTGAGTATCGAGACCACATGCAAGCTACGGAGTGACATGTTGTTTGGTTGAAGATGGTCATTTTCCCCATGTTCGCACTAAGGGGGAATGTTAGGAATTCAGTTTTTTTAGTGCTTCATAATCATGTTAATGTAACGAAGTTGTTTGGTTGTTAAAACAACTCACTGGAATAGAAAATTAGTCTCCTACTTAATAAGAAACTCTCTTCCTATATATTTTTTGTTTCAGATGAATTTATACAAAGACTTATTATTATTATTATTATTATTATTATATTTCATTTGTTCATTCTAAACCAAATTCTAGATTGACCCACACAAATAAATCAATTTGAAAAAGTTAAAATTAGGTAGATGAAGATTAAATTTTCAACTTCAGAACAATCCAATGGCTAGTTTGGTCCTAAGTAAACAATTCAATAGAGATAGGTGTTATAGTCCTACAAGGTTTCATAAATAATACCCATGAAGAATATTCTGAACTAATGTTTAATTAGTTATGTAAGTAACTAAGAAGCAAAAATAGACCATAAATTCATGTAATAAAAATAATTATTCATCACATGGTCTTGGAACACAGTGTGTGAAAATCATGATCTAGCAATACAACCAAATTTTTCAATACAAAATGATTAATTATCACATTTAGGTAGCTACAATCTCCCCTCTAAGTATGACATGAAAACTACATGCTTAATGTAAAATGTAACTTATTTTGACAAAACACTTTTTCATTTCTTGAGGTTATTGATTCCACTTGTGTGTTTTCATGCTTCATGATGAAACCCACAACATAAATTGTATTTAATGTCTGCAAAAAGAGAATTGAAATTTAACTCTAAAAAAATATTTGCAACTTATAAACTAAAATTGTAACTAGTTAGGTGAAAGAGATGAAATCATGGAAGGAGTATACATATTTGCATTTCCAGAAGGAGAATCTCTAGAATTTATTTCACATGGAGATATGAGTTAGAAAAAATCCACTAGAGTATTGGGGGTGATCATTCCCTAATTTAGCTATGGGATATCACAGATCTAAGAGGAGTCAAGTGTCACTAGTAGAAACACCATAAGGAAGAGATGAAGAGCTTTCTAGTCATCCCCAAAAAGGGTGGAAGGGTTTCATAGGATATGTATCCATTCCCACTAAAAAATTGTTTGATAAGATGATTTTCATAATGTTTTCTTGTCACCTATTATTCTTCTTCCCAATTACCACATCACTCCCGATGGATCTAGCTCGTTGAAGTGAAAAATAACACAAATTCGAAAGGGAGTGACTTATCTTATGCACTCAGTGAGGTACCATGAGTAGAATAAGTACAATGTGAATTCCAATGGGAAATTACAATAGAACATAGGAATCGTAGTTTCCATAGGAATAGGCAAGGTGATATGCTAAAGGGGGATGTGGGATGCCCCCAAGAATATATAGGAATAATATATGTATAAATAGTATAGGTAGCCATGGTGCAAGATGTAGCATTAGACTTAGGAATATCATATACATGTCTCTTAAAAGCAATATTTTTTGTTTGTTTGTTTGGAGCCATGTATATAGTTTTTTAATGTATTAAGGGTTTAGTTGTAGAATATTTACACATTGTTGCTCATCATTTTCAATGAAATAGTGGGCATTAGTATCATATTCAAGTAATCGGGTGATACTTTTCCTTCAAAATGTGTAACAGAGGTGGTCATAATAGTATGAGTAACAACAAGTTATGAAGGCGCTTTACAAGAGGAATATGCAAGTGAAACGCTAAAGGTAAGCAATGGTGAGCCATCATGACCTAAATGGACAACATCACATGTGATATTGAAAGAAGCGTTGTGGGAATTCACATATATCCATAAGTGGAATGTAAGTATTTTTAACATGTTCCAGTTCAATAGGAGAAAGAGAATAATTGAAAACACATATCACATTATCATGCACCAAATGAAGAGAAGTAGCATTTTAGTGGATATTAGATTGATTATGATTAGAAATGTCAATAGAATCATTATTGAAATTAGTATTTCTATTAGTGAAGCACGCATCATTTGTATTTTTAGGATGAGGCACACTTGTGTGGTTATAAGTAATAGAGAAGGAGGTGGTTCCTACTAATTTGTATAAAGAAACTCTTAGACACAAGGTAAAGAGAAGAGATTTGAAAAATTATGGTTCGACATTAATAGGGATCATGATCATAAAATGCCCCATATATTAAATTTATATGCAAGATTAGTTTGAAGGAACTCGAGGAATGAACCTCTAACATTAGCATTTTCCAATTGGTCAACAAATTCACATGTAAATTTATCCATGAAAGCACAAACGAAAAGGAAACAAAGAACTAGGAAAGTATTGGGAAATAAAGTGGAATAAGAGGCCCTATAGTGAATAAGCTTTGATCATAGAGCAAGTTCACCGTATGATTCAACCATTATAAGATAAATAAGGTGTTGGAAATGTGTGATGAAGATTTCTAAAAAAAATATTTTTATATTGATGATTATCGATAGGTAGTATATTCACATTAATTCTTTAACTTTAATGCCCGAATTAGAATATAATATCCATGGATATTTGCAAGATAGAATATGAAATGTCTTGTTAAAACATAAGGAATTTGTTACACTTGGATTATTATACACTTGGGAAGATGATCTTACAGTGTTGTAAGACTAAACATGCTAGAATTTCTCTACAATTTCTTCATCTTTAGAGTAGCTAGGTGTTCAAATTGAGCAAGCACGAAATTCATCTAAAAGTTTTATGGAACTTGTAAATGGTTCAATACTTAGAAAATGGTTTTGTTTGGTGATGTGAACTTGTACTAAGTAGCTTTTTATGCCCCTATAACACTTTGTGGTGATCTTTTATCTTAAATCGTAGGTATTGAACATTTGTAAAACCCTTTTTGTTATGGAAAATAGGCTCAATACTATAGCCACGGGTAAGAGGCCCTATAAACATTTAATGGATTAGTTGAAGTGCAATTCGTACACCGCCAATGTTGACAAACAAAACCCGAAGAGATTTTACACCACATATATATTTCCCCACCTAAAATGTGATGCATGCACACACACAACTAGCTTAGGCAATTTGACCACTTGACGAAAAAGAAATAATAAATTGGCTTTCATAATTTTACTTTTCTTGTTCTCTAGCTTGGGAAGTATTATTGTATAACCCATGTTTAATGTGCTTTAAGCCTATTATTGTGTTGGGGTTCTATAAATTTGAGAATAATGCTCAAGAGGAATACACTAATTTGGACTTATGTAAGTAGTTCTATGAGTGAATATGCTAATTTGGACTTATGTCAACGTTTCTAAAAATTTTGGGATTGTCTTCTCTGAGTGGTAGGTTTTTCAAACCCTACACTTTGACACTAGCACACTATTTCACTTCAAACTCCTTAATCTTACTATGGAAACTTTAAAATAGTGCATAGATATAGATCATAGCATAATGAAAATGTAGTATTGGTTATATATAGTTGCAAGTTCCGTATTAGACATGAAAGAAAAATGTGGAAGCATACAAAATGCACGTGAATTGTCCAACAAAATGCCTCAAAGATATGTGGTCTCGTAGACTACAATGATTACATCTTGGATATATGGTGTTTACCATATGCTTTGTTTTGGGAGAATTATAACTTACAGGTTGCTTAATATTATGAAAACATATTGAATTTGTTGTGTCTTTGGACAATCATGTAAGAATATTCCAATATGGAAGTGTAAATTTCTGAAAGTTACTGAATGTTATTGCTTATAACCATGATAATCACTTCAGTATTTGTTTGAAACTTATTTCATTTGTGTCACCATTCCTACTCACTATCTTTGCATTATTGTTATTTTCCATTTCTAAGAGGCACAAATTTTATACTTTTCAATGTGTATACAATTTTTTTGACAAACAAATAACAACATATCAGAAAAATTGGTATATTGAAAATGATATTCACAGATAAAACATTTACTTATCTTCCGACATACATTGCAACTCAAGTACAATTGCTAGTAAATATGAAATGAAGTAAACGTGTCCAATTGCTAGTACCTATGAAATGAAGTAAACGTGTCTAATTGCTACTAACTGACTTCATACTCCTTTCTCAAACTTAAGTAATCCTACCCAGAAATTCATGATCCTCTTTAACTACTGCCTAGTGATGAGTCTCAGTCATAGAACAGAGTTTCTCAAGAGCAGGAATGAGATCACAAAATTATTTGAGACCACAAGTTCAAATATACTTTCTGTCTCTAACTCTATACAAACATTCCCACACAGATTAAACCTTCCTCATCGTGCTAAGGTACTCAGCTTCTTCCAAGAATTTTAGGAAAAGATTTCTTAGCCGACTGGTCTGGATGAGTTTAGAATAATAAACGAACTAGAAAATTAGCTTATTAGATGTACTCGGATTTGCAAGCTCCTCTCAGCCCTTTTAATGGTCAACCATGCTCTGACAGTCTACAGTTCGTAAACTTATAACAAATCCGCATTTCAAAAGATCACTCGGATGTTACTCTCTGCCAAAATGAGAACAACCTAAGAGCAAAGATAGGGGAAAACTTGGGTTAAGTGAAAACTTCCATTTTGAGGAAAGATTTGCTTTCGTTAGTATTCTTTTCAACAGTGCCGAAATGGTTTTGGTACAGAATTCTTACAGCCATCATTCCATCAATAACCCAGATGAGTATCAGGGGAAAGGGTCCGATATTAATGAAAAAAATTGGCCTGAGCTATTCAATTCTTCTTAGAACTGCATGATGATTTCTTCATCAGACATGGACATGAGAGATATATTAGAACTGCACGATGATTTCTTCGTAAGGGAGGAGTACTTGTCATAATTAGGAACACCAATTTTACAGAAATTATGTGGCTCCATGCACATCATTGGCTGGAATCCTTGTTTGGTTTGTTCTTCTATTTAAATGGTCTTCTTCCCCTTTTTCATCATCTTGACAAATGAAGAACTCGTCCTCAAACACATATTTTACCTTCACCATGGATGTTTCCATTTCAACTTCAATGCTTACTACACAATATATTCAGCCTTCATACACTTTCTATAAACTCTCCCATGTTTCCTTAGTTCTTGTTGCTACTGCAACCACACGGAAAATCGAATGATCCGTAGCTTGTTGAACCAGAAATAACGTTTTTACATCCTCCTCTCTATTTTTCTTCTTGACACAACTTTCTCATCTAATGATAATGCATTGTAGGCTTCTTGTAGATTTGCTAATTTAAGAAAACCATACTCAACGAATTCTGAAAGCTCTTACGAGCATAGAACATGTCTCACAATGATAGACCAAAATTTTAAAAAATTATCAATAGTTAGACCTGGTGGAGACCATAGATAGATGTCAATCATTGCTTATAACCACACACTAAATAGACTAAAAACACCCATATAACAACTTAAAACTAATGTTGTTCTTAAATGCTTGTGTCATATAAAAGAACTGATATTTAAAAAGAAACGTGCAAGGAAACAAAAACAAACATACATGTTGAAACTTCAAATTTCTATTGACAAATCACTAATATACTACTTGCTTACTAGTTTCTTCAATGCATCTACGTTTCTACTTCTTCGGCTAACTTCGTGTGTTATGGCACATACAAGTTTCTTTATTCTTATTTTGACGACTATAAAAACTGCAAATAAATTCCCTAATGATTTATTTCAAAGTTATGCTTCAAATGACTAGGAAATAGTTACCTTGTTGACAAATAATGACTTGTGAATTATGTTTTTCCTCTACTTGATGGAGCAGCACTTCTAGAATAACGCAAAATAGCTACAACCTACAATTTATGCTTAAACCTTGGGCTCTAATATCACTTGTTGGAAACAAGACAAAGGAGAGAAACAAAATAGACACCAAGAAAATAGCATTTTATATTAAACATAAGAAGAGAGGTTTGGCTATTTACAAAATGATTTTGGAAAAGCTTTACTACTAAAATTTTTTCATTACAAATGACTAAAACACGCTTATGTTTATAGATCCCCTTGAAGAGTGTGCCCACTTGCATACACACATAACACTAATAAATTCCTACCTATATGCAATAAATAAAAGGCTAAATTTTTTTTCCTCATATCTAAAAAAGAGGCGTTTGGATTTGCATAGGAATTGGGTTTGACAAATTTAGAAAAAATGATGCTAGAGTATGTCATAGTATAATGTGAGTGTTGTAGTTTGAATGTTGGGAAGTTTTGATTTTTGTATCCAACAACTATCCACAACCAAATGTTAAGCAAGATGTGGCTAAAAAAATGATATATTTATTCTGGTATGTTATTGATATTTTATTTGTACCTTCATGGACTATCATAATTGCATCTTACAAAAGGCAGGGACATCCTCATAAAGTAGTGACTTTGTTTTGCAATGTGACCATCTTGTGTCCAACCTAAAAAAGTTCACCTATACTAGCATACTTCCAATCCAATCAAATATAGGCACTTGGAAACAAGGTAAGGAAATCCACCAAATCATAATAGATAATGGACATTTATCATATGTCATAGTTCTAACTATCCTAGTACATATATATGTGTAAAATGTGGAATATGTACAAACCATGCAAACTATTTGACAAAATGCTTAAAATATATGTTGTCTCAAGGATTACAACTATTGTAGGATATCTACAAATAGATTTGTTGAAAAATCCATGTAAATGTGATTGGCAATATTAAATCTAGAATCTGCAACCTTTGCAACCATCCATACAACCTATGTCGATATGGAAAATTTAGATCTAGGCATAAACATAGATAGTAGCATAATGAGAAGCTAGTATTTGTTAGATGTAGTTGCAAGTGCTCTAATAAACATGAATGCAAAATGTGGAAGCATACAAAAGGCATGTGAACTGTCTGACAAAATGTGTCAAAGATATGTGGTCTCATGGACTACCATGATTGCATCTTAGATATATATGGTGTTTATCATATGCTTCATTTTGGGAGAAATGTATTAGGGGTTGGCTCAATATTATGTAAACATACTGAATTTTCAGGGTCTTTGGACATTCGTGTAAGAATCTTCCAATGTGGACTTGTAAAATTTTGAAATTTAATCAATGCTCTTGTCTACAACTCTTACTAATTTTTACATCCTAATGACAACTACTTCAATCTTTTTTTGAACGTATTTCATTTGTTTCATCATTCTTGCACATTATCTCTGTGTTATTGTTATTTTTCATTTTAAGAGGCATGAATTTTATGATTTTCAATGTGTATACAAATTGTTCGACAAAAAAATCACAACATATCATGAAAAACATTGGTATATTGAAAACAATATTAGCATATCGAACATTGACATATCTTCTGGCAATTGTTAGTAACTATGAAATGAAGTACAATTGTCCATTATTTTTAATAATAGGGGCTTTTAGTATGCTTCTCAATATAATTTAATATTAAATAGATAGTACTATATATATAATTCTTGTTGATTGTGTTTTGTTGATGTGGAAATAACGGAATACAACTAACCATAACATATTGTAATAAAATATACATAACATAAAATAAATATAAAATTGCATAATTCTTTTTTTTCAAAATTTAAATATTTGGTAAAAGGGAAATTCAACATAATATGATTTTATCACAATTTGTGTGATAGTTGTCACAAATAAACAATCCAATGTAAACTATATGCAATAGAATAATAAAACTCTACAAAAATAATGACAACAAAGTAACCAATATAAAAATGCCAATACTTTTAGGAGCCAATGGCCTTCTATCATAAATGCTTTACATATCTTGAAATTTTTAATGAGTGTAACATATGAGTTGACAATGATGTTTGCCTACACTAAGAACCAAAAGTATTGCTCAATTTATATAAATTCATTTTAAAACTTTGAGAAAGTGTTCATCTTCTATGAAACCCTGATATGACTCCAATCTTTTTTTGCAGTCGATGACCTTCTACCACAAATGTGTTATAAATCTTGAAATTTTTAGTGAGTGTAAGATATGATTTGAAAAAGATTTTTCCTACACCTAAGAACCAAAAGTCTTGCCCAATTTTTATAAATTCATTATGAAACTTTGAGAAATTGATCATCTTCCATGAAACCCTAATATGTCTACAACACTTTTTAACCTCATGACAATCGAATATTTTAAAAGTTTGTGTATGAAACCCCCACAAGTCTCATGCCCCTAGGATTTGGTACAATATTGAGAACAATATGTCTCATCATGATATCTGAGGACAATGTAATACAAGTGTATAACCATTATCATGTTGATTGTCCCCTCAGCCAAATCATTTTCAGCACTTTTTTCCACCTATGTATGTCATTTAGACGCAATTGTGGGAGGATGTTATGACTAGGACAACCAGATTCCTCATAATCTATGGCCAACAGTTGGCTAAAATTTGGCACCGCTCATACTCCGCTACCACCTCCACTCTTGGTCGAGTGGTGGTGGTGCTCCAAGAAAATCCTTTCTCAGAGATGCATTGGAACTTCAAGTTACAGAGCTTCATCAGAAGATTAAAATTATGGACAACTACAATGCCCAAAGGAGCTCAAATTCATACTCACATGCACTTGGCTCAAGGTAGGGGATCAAGTAGTCCAAAGAATTTTTTCATTCCCTCAAACCCAATAATTCCTTCTTGGAAAATTCATGACGTCTTTGACGGTAGAAATTTGGGTTACAGATACATCATCTCGTAATCCGGGCTTTTGTCAAGAATTATAAACTAAGTGTTTTAATCGTGACGAACCCTCAGATGAGCGACATGCTGCCCTTGATCCAGTGCCTTGGTTGTTGTGTCATGCAAACCCTCTTCCACTTAAAGGATGGCTGTGTGATTGCATGCTCACCATTGGATGACCTACATGAATCAGTTCATACAAATGGCTAATGATAAAGCTTCTGACCTTGTGATGGATTTCTATGCAAATTTTATAAATCACTATGGGGCATTGTTGGTTCTGGACCTATTTATCAGGTCTACTCTTGAAGGTTTTCAAAATCGCGCATGTTGGGCGCACGCGTAAACAAGGGCAATATCAAATTCATTTCTCAAACTAGGGGATCCTAGTACAGATTAGCAGTTGGTGGCTACCCATTACTTTGCTCAATATTTTATTACAAGATCATTGCTAAAGCCCTAGCTATTTGGTTGCACCATATTCTTCTCTGCTTTTATCCAACCTCAGACAGACATGGATTCATCCAAGGGCACTTTCATTCTTGATAATATGATTGTTGTTCTAGGAAGGCATGGAATGGGACTCGTCAGATCCAATCAAGCTGCTATGTTCATTAAAAAATGACTTTGATAAGGCCTATGATCGTATTGAATGGCCATTTTTTCTATGTCATGCTTCAAGCTCTCGGCTTTCGGCCCCGTCTTCATTCAATCTATTTAAATGCTCTTTTTCCAATGCCTCTTACTTAAATCACCATCAACGGGCATAGTTCTAATCCTTTTGGGCTGATTACTGCTCTATACGTAAATGTTGCTCCTCTATGTTCTCCTAGCTTTGAGCCTTTATGTTCTTGCTAGCTGAAGGCTTTGGATCTCTTGCTTTCTCAAGCCAAAACTCCAAGGCGCTTGTTAGAGGAATTACGCTACCATATGCAGATAACTCTCAACTCCTTAATGGGAATTTTTTCGGATGATTCATTGCTCATTCTTATTGAGGATGAGAATTAATGTTCTGCAATGCAATACATTGCTCTGGATATTTTCTGCCTCAGCCTCTGGTTCATCCATTCAATGGCGAAAAACCCGGTGATATAGGCAATCCTTTCCTTCCTGCACCCAATTGGCATTTAGCGTTCTTTCATTAGAAAATGCTTCACACATAGAGAAAAATGTTCAAAATTATTGGCATTCCCTTTGCCTTCCAAGCATATCCTGTGGAGCTTTGGCATAGTATGTTGTGCAATGAGTGGCCAAAAAACTCGATTAGTGGATCACCAAACCATTGTCCTTAGTGGTGAAAATTCCATATCTGCTCCAAAGTTCCTTGCAGCTACCCATGTTTACTACCCCTCATGTTGGGTGCCTTCCAAATCTTCCATTAAGAAATTGGAGAAAATTCACAAGGATTTTATTTGGTCTAATACCTCTTTCGGTTGTAGAGGATTCCAAAAATAGTTGCTTGGGAAAACTTGTTGTCTCCCCCAGTGAACACTGGGGGCATGGGCCTTATTAATATTATGTCAAAAAGGGCAAGAACTTATGTGTTAAATGGATTATCAGATGCATTAACAGGTCAGGAAGCATGGAAAGTGATTATGTGCATCACGACATTGAAGAAGGCTGCTCCCTTATGGACCGGCTTGCATATGGAAAGGCTATGGATATTTATTAATATTTTCATTACACTCAGTTCTCAATTAAAAAGTGGTTGGCACCTTCGTTCTTAAAAGTATTTAGAAAGCATGGAAAAACATCAAACCATGGCTTCTAGTGGAAATGCGATGGCTTTCGCATAATGACCTCTTCATTAACCAATCATGAGTCCATATGGTGGTTGCATATCATCCAGGACCAAGATCGGTGTCTCGCAGAAGTTCCTAGAATTCTCATGCACTCAAACTCTTCAAGCATGGAATTCGAACCATTCAATATTTATTACTATGAAAACGCACTCAATCCTAGGTATTCCTGGATTGAAATCAAATCCCATTTTCGATCTCGCCAACCAAGATCATGGGATAGCATCACTCCTAACCATTAATTCATATCCCTGATCACATGTTGTATAAAATATCTGAGTTTATTCTTCCTCGACCTTGGTGGAAAAAATAGAAGTGGTTCATTAATACTCCATTCCAGAATTATTATACCAGTAAAGGTTATCGCTGGCTATCCCCACAGCTTACCTATGGTTGGAGAAAATCAATGTCACAATGGGGTCTACATTCTTCCTCCCTCCTATTGGGGAAGGAGATTTGATACTGTTTGGTTTTCATGTGTGGAGCCCAAAATTGCACATTTTCTATGTGGTGCATCCTGCATCAAGGTCTCCCTATTGGTTCTCCTGTCTTGTTCAAATTGGCATTCCGACTCCCAAATGCCCCTTTTATGGACATTTGGACATGTTAATGCATTTATTTTGGTTTTGTTCCAAAGGCTCTGTGGACTTGGAATTGGATTCATTCCTTTTTCATCCCTCTTAGACTGGAATGTTTCACATGGTAGCATATTCTTTTAGGTGATAACTCTAGATTACCGCACATGTTCTCCTAGATTTGGCATGCTTTCATAGGGGAAATTTTATTTTGGTTATGGAAAGAACATAATGTTTTTTTATTTACTAATATTGAAGTTGATCATCCCTTCTCGATTTATAACAAATCGATGGTTATCTCTAATGTGCTTTTGTAGATTCAAGTTTAGGCCAACAAGGTTTCCCTTGAGGTGGAGCATCTACAGAATCTATTTCATCATTGGGATGATTCCCCGTGTAATGTTACTCGTGAACCACCTCCACCTCCTTGGCATTCTTCACCATGTGGCAGTCATCCTCATAGAGGTCATCGAAGTCGTTAGACACCTAAATTTTGATTTTGCAATCCTATTGTCAAAATGCACACAAATCACTCTCATTCTCGCCAATTCCATTATAATTAGTGATCTTTACTAATTAACTAATGTTTCTTGCCACTTTGGTCAATTAACAAGCACTTTGTTGATTCACCAAACCTCTTTCGCATTCAGGATGCCACTTTACGGTGAATCGTAAGTCAAAATCCTCTTCAAAACAAACAATTAGCGTTTATTAGCTAATTAAGCCTATTTTGCCCTTGTTTTGGTCAATATACCCTAGTATTGACTCAAACCCCTCTTCCAACCACTCAAAATCACCCATTCACCTCCACAATGTCTCAGCAAGCTTCAAAAGCTTATCCTAGCCTCCTAGTTGACCCTAAGTGGTTGATTAAGGCTTCACACCTCTTAATCACTTGGTAATTCACTAATTGTGATTAGCAAGGCCTAATCATGATTAGCAATTCTAATCTAATTTGGGGATTTTAGTCCCACATGCACCAAAATACAAGTTTCTCCCAAAAGGAAAACTATAAAAAGGGTGCACCTCATTCCTTTATACTTTACACCATGCTTTGATTTGCATCTCATATAATAAATATGATATATAGCCAAGTTCAATCCTTGCTTAAAGCCTTCAATGGGGTTAGTAGATGGATATCCAAAATGACCAAGTAGTCATTTGGAGAGGCCATTTCACCTTGTTTGGAGTAGCAACCATAACCATTTGATTTCCCTCTTAGGTCTATTTAGGCCCATGTTAGGTAATTCAAGCATATTAGTAGGCATGTTTAGTTAGATTTTGTATTGTTTTCATACTAGTTAAGCATTCTTTTAAGCTTCTATCTTAATGTTACATTCCTAGACTTAGAACCTTGGCTAGATGGATGGCAATGGTGTTAGCTTTCCTTGTTTAGTCATGCAATTTCCTTTGTAAAGTTTAGGGTTATTTCATTTGGCACGCCTGGTGGGACAATACCCCATTGCATTCACTTTTTAAAGCTTTTTAACTTAGTTTCAAAGTTTTTCATTTCAATTTTATAGATTAGTTTCAAGTTTCCTAGATTAATTTCAAGTTTTCTAGTTTAAATTTCAAGCTTTCTAGAGTACTTTTAAAGCTTTTTAGATTACTTTCTCAAGATTTTTAGATTAATTTAATTTTAGAAAGTTTTAGATAGATTCAATTTTAGATCATTTTTGAAAGTTGTTTCAACTAGATTAGTGGTAGAAGTTGTGTTTTTATGTTCCTTGCAGGATTAAGGAGGCGAAGCCCTGTCAAAATTGCCAAAAAATACCAAAGATTTGACCTTTTTGAAGAAATTCTTGTCAAAACTTGAATTTTGACCACTTCCAGTGAAGGGGCACGCATGTGTTGAATCGGGAGCGCAGGTGTTGAAACAGGTGCACATGCGTTGAGAGGGGAGTGCAGGCATTGAAACAGGCATGCACCCGCTTCTCTGGAAGCACACATGTTAGCTCATATTTTTCAACTGTCAGTCACTTTTTTCAAAGGGGGCACTGAAACACACATGCTTCTCTAGGGGAGCATCAGGTGTTCATTTTTACAAAAACATGTGACAGGGGAGCACCGTCAAAACATGCACTCTCTAGAAGCGCACACGTTATGATGCAGGCAGGGTGTGCACATGTGCATTAAAAGGGGTGTCTCAAGGGGTATAGGTGTGTTTTATAAATTTTTCCTACAAACTCAAAGTTTCCATTTTTGGTTTTTAGGTTTTTGTTACTTTTCAGAGGTTTTTAGATGCCATTTTTGTCAATTTCATATATTTAGAGTAAGTTATCCAATAAAATCACTTAGGGTTTGAAGGAATTAATCTTGTTTCCATGCTTTGTATGAGTTTGGGTTAAGGTGTGTATGCTCTTCTCTTGCACTTCGTGTGATCTAGAGAATCAAAAGCACTCTTAAACCTTCTTTTGCTATCATTAGAGTAAGTAGGAAACTTTGTTAATCATCTTTTAGTTTAAATGCTTTTTCACTTGCTAAATAACCAAGGCTAGAATTTGTGTATGCTCTTCCCTTGCACCTAGTGTGATCTTGGGAATCAAAATCAATTTTAGTCTTTTCATTAAAAAGCACTTGGATGAATTGGGAATAAACCTTGTTTTTGCAAAATTTGATGGTAGTTAGTTGATTTACAAGCATTTTTCATGGTTATTTTCTTATGATATTGTGAATCTATTTTGAAACTACTAACCATTTTGTGAAGGACCTAACGCTAGTCAAAGAAAGGAGGACCTAAACAATTTTTCTAACTACACGTGTGATTGTAGGTTGCCAAAAGGAGTACGACAAAAACCACATTAAGTCTAAAAGATAAAAAATACACCACAATCATCACATTGTATTTGTAGGTTTTGGTTAAGAGCTACGGCTCGTCCACTCAACTAGGACATAACCCCTTTGGCATAAGCCTTAAGCTACAACAATGGGGGTGGTCCTAGGAACCCTAAAGTAGTTCACGCAAGAGGGAACCTTGTGAATGAAACAGGAAAGTGCTCCACACTACCGACTTGTCTAGTATGCCTTGGTGAGATTAGCGTCAAAGATATCTGTATCGTGACCCCAGTGAAAGTATAACTGAACGCACTTCAGTGCTCATTATACTGAAGGGGGTAAATTAAATCTGAGATACTCCCAAATTAGTCAATGAGACTTTTTGGGTAAATGAGCTCGCTCTAGATATCTTGTGACACCTAGAGAGAGAACCACCTAGGAAGATTGTCGGCTTGGAGCCATTGTTTTTGTCTTAGATAGTATACTTGAGAGCTCTCACAAAGTGACAACTTTGTTAGATTCAAACTCTTGTTTTTCGAACAAGGGAAAGAATCTCTTAAAGTTGAAACTGCGTGACATTTCATCACGAAATCTACTTAGTGTCATTTTGTCCTAGTTTTTCACTTGTCTTAAGACAAGGTGAAACTCTGCCAAAATAACACCAAGTTTATTTCAACACCACTTGGTCTACACCCTTGTTTTCTTGTTGCCCATTTTTGGACAAAAGGAAACAACATATACGGATACCACTAGATATCGTGTGTCCACCACTTTTGTATTCTACTTGCGTGACTAGGTTGCAATGCCAGAGCACAAGTGTTGAAAGTGTGCATGGTACGTACTCACGATCTAGTAGGCCCCCTTGTCTCAAAAACCCATATTTGAGACTTATTATCATCGTAGTTAGGTGATTTCATCCTTGTCTTCTTTTGAGTTGTTACGCTGCCCACATTGTAGCCATACAATTGAGATATTTACGTCTTGTTTCCATTGTGAAATTAGGCCTAAATCTCTATATTGTAGAGTTACGTTGTTCGCACGCATAACAATTTCTTGTTATACTTAGACATAGTTTTTACATCCTAACTTTGTCTTGAGTTTTGTGAGTGTTGAGGATACATTGTTAGCATCGTGATAACATCATTTTGACACTAGAAATCTTGCTTTCCCAAAATCTTGGTTCACGTGTCCAAATAGTGTCGTTACGCTGCTCACATTGTTATCATCCATTTTACGAGACTTGGACTTTGTTAGTGTTTAGAAACTGGTTTTTAGTATATCTTGTTAGAAGATCGTGTCAACATTCTCTTATCATTTAGGCCTTGTTTGTTGCAAACTTGACCTAACTGGTGATGTTGTGTTGTCACTATTTGGTTGCAAACCTATCTAGATGAAATCTTAGAGAATAAACTATTTGGTGTAAACCAAATTTTGAGCGTTGTACGTCATTGTATTATTCTAAGGAAAACTTGTGTCATATATTACCTTGCTAGGGTAGCTTGTTCATTATTCTTTAGTTCGTACGTTCGTTTTGACCTATCACTTTTGTGGCTATTCTATAGTCACCTTGTTTTAACAACTTAGGGTCGTTACGCTGCACAAATTTGACTAGGGTCCCTTGTTAATAAACCTTAGTGGAAATATTTTGTGTTGTACCTTCTATTCTAAGTAATGCCTACTACGAGAATGGGGTCACAAAAGTTAGAAGCCAATATATTTGGAGGTGACAACCCTCTTTTGGAGGATAATCTCATGGTTGACCATAGTGGTGGAGAGGAAGAGTCTCCTCGTATGGATGCAGAGCTTCATTCCCGCCCATTTTGACGACTACATTTTTCATAACAAACATGAAGTTCTTATGCGGGTTGTGGAACTAGGAGCCAAATTACCTTCCACAGTAGACCCTTCTCTTATCATTGGCATGGTTTAGGGAGAAGAAGAAGTAGACCTCCCTCGTCACACTCTTAATGAAATTTTAAATCCAGGTCATGCCTCTACTTTCTGCACGACAAAATAATGAGGAGATACCATTTGAAAATGATGGAGACTATCATTTACCTCCTATTAAAATTCATTGCGAAGACCATGAAGAACATGTTCATCATGCACAACCTCCTCCTAATGAAGATCATCATGAAATACCTATTAAAGAGGTTACGTTAGAACAACAGGTCCAAGCCCTCACTCGTCAATTGGCAAGTTTGGCTTCGCATATACAAAAGGAACAACCAAAAGTTGTGAAACAAACTATACCAAAGGCAAAACCTAAAGCTTCGTTTTATGAATTCCCAATAAACACTCCTCGACGGGAGGCACAAAGAGATCCTTATGAAGAGATTCTCGCAACAAATTGGGGTGGGCATACACCTAGGCTTAACCCTTTGTATAGACCTACGCCGCCACCCACGCAAGATCCACTTTTTAATCAAGAGTGGTCAACAATGAAGAACGCCCTTCAAGCGTTACAAGAGGGCCAAACCGGTAACAATAACAAGAAGTATCGGTTCGATGAGTTATGTCCTTACCCATTTGACAAAGCCATGCTACAGGTACCTTTCCCAAGACATTTTGATTTTCCAAAATTTGATAAATATAAGGGAAAAGGTGACCCTCGTGATCATATAAAGGACTTTTATATGGCATGTCAAGAGGTGGCATTCAGTGACAATTATCTTATGCACTTGTTTCCATGAAGTTTAGGAGCAACAATGCTAGAATGGTTTGTGCATATCCCTAAGGGATCCATATCAACATGGCCAGAACTAGCAGAGAGTTTGTATGACACTTCTCTTTCAATATAGAAAATGATGTTACCATGTTAGATCTCTGCAATGCCAAGCAACGAATACAACAAAAACTTTGTTGTGTTTTTACAAAGATGGAGAGGGTTAGCTAGTCACTTTCCTTGCTCCATACCCAAAAAATAGTTGATAGGCATATTTTTTCCCAACCTCCATCCAGACATTACATTCCACTTGCAAATGCATTGTGGCAACACATTTGAAGAGGTAATTGAAAAAGGGAGTCAAATTGAAAAAGCATTGTTAGCTAGAGGGACCCTAAAACCTTTTTCACACTATCATAATGATTCTAAATCTAACGATAAAACAAAGTTTGTTCCTAATAGAAACAAAAAATTTGTTAGTGATGGGATAGTAGTTCTAAACGAGTACAAGCCATTCAAAACCACACACCTTTGAAGCTTGCAAAGGGAGCTCCACCTATGGAGTATAAGCATCATACTTTCACTCCTCTATCTGACTCAATGTCGTCAATACTAAAAGAGCTAGAGGTGGTTAATATGGTTAGATATCCTGAAACTATGCCTTATGAGGATGACGTGCCTAAACCATCATGGTTTAGAGATAATGAATATTGCCAATTCCACCGCGTTAAAGGTCACAAAACAAATAAGTGTTTGAAGTTACAACACTACATCCAGGACTTAATCGAAAGTGGCGATGTGGAGATGGATTCATCCACTCCTAACAAATCCCCCAATATGAAGACTTTTACTAAACATAATCAGGACAAGAATGCTAATTATGTTTCTAATGAGGAGAATCATTTTGATGCTCTCATTGGTTGTGTAGATACACCTGTTGAACATGTCAACACAATAACCCCTGTGATATCCCCTGGACTATCTATGTCTAGGCATGTGCCAACAAAGACTGATTATCATGCAGTTCTGCATACTTATGACAGTAAGGAACCTAGGTTTCAACATTCCCATCAAAGGATGCCTATCACAACTAGACCTCGTTTGATTCTTCACGCTAGAGAGCCCATTCAGGTACCATGTTTCCCACCTTCATCTCATAGTCATGGTATGGTTTGGACATTCTGATCCAAATTATTATTCGGGTTCCTCCCACTCTTCTTCTGACTCTGATCCAAACTATTATTCTGATTCTTTAGATTCACCTAGATCTTCTGAAAATTCTAATTTGGTTCTTGAGTTGCAGTCCTCCCTTACTTTGCAGGACCTCCCTTATTCACCACCTCAACGACCCCTTCTTCCATCGAAGAGCTCTCCGACTCAAATTCCTTCTAATCAATCATCCAAGTTGACTCCCATGTCACATTCATCCAATCAACCTCTTGTGGTAGAACAACTACCCACACTGATTGATTCATTTCAGAATGAAGAAGCAATTAGAGAATTTATGAGGGTACATGAAGACATTCCTCTAGAAGTTTGTGAGCAAGAAACCTCTTTAGACCTCAATACGTTCGCGTATTGGGAGGAAGAGATTGATGCCTTTTGTCAGAAAATAGAGGAAGACCCTAAGATCATCGAACATGATCCTCCTCTTATTTCCCATCTTCACATTCTTCATTAGGTGATGAAATTCCTGGGTCTAGCATTGATCCATGACCTATCTTCTCATTACCTAATCATTCTTTATCTATCAGGATTCCTCCATCGCAATCTTACCTTGGGTCACCACCTGGTAGCCCATCATCTTCTTCTATATGTGGGCCACCTCCAAGTAGCCCCACATCCTCTATATGTGGCTCACCTCCTGGTATCCCATCTTCGTCTATACTGGGGGCACGTCTTAGAAGTCCCTCATCTTCGATTCTTGGGAGCACACACGTCCTAGTAGCCCATCATCTTCTATCTATGGGACGCCACCAGGAAGTCCTTCATCTTCAATCTTAGGGCCACATCCTTGTAGTCCTTTATCTTCAGTCTATGGGACACCTCCCCAGTAGCCCATCCTCTTCAATTCTTGGACCGTACCCTTCACGTCCATCACATTTTCCTTCTATCAATGATTGTGGCAAGCCCATTATCATTCCTCACATCAATTCTATTCGTCCACTTTCTTCTCCCACTTCTCAGGATCAGACAAGTCACGTAGTAGCTTATAGGAAACCAAAATGGTTCCTTCATCAGGCTTAGATCAAAAATTCCAAGAGCTCTAAAGCTCACAACAATTTAAAAAATCTTAAAGTTCATAATCAAACGTGCTTCAAAAATGCACATCAACGCACCCATCAAGTATGGTGTAAAGTACAGAAACCTCTGGATAGGGACCTCAATATCCCACATACAAAATCCATGTTTCATGATAAAACACAATCATCTATTGAGTATGAGCTCACCACGATCATTGAGATCGGGGATAATATGACTCTTGATAAGAAAACATGCCTAGTCTTCCTTATCAAGGAAATTTCTAACATTGTTGTTGGATCTTATCATGCCAAGTGACCTTGTCAATCCCAACTTTCAAAAAATTACAAAAATACAAAAAAAGAGGAGAAAATATTTCAAAAAATCAAAGGTAAATGAACACACATTGCAATCAGGTATTGCATACACATGGATGTTCTTTCTTCCCTTCCTTGCTATTCTTCTACAAGTCTTCCTACCATTTTCATCCCTTTGGTGATATTTTGGTTAGCCTATTCACACACATTTTGTGACATTTATCTCTATGGTATCCATTTGACCTTGGTCTTTTATCACCTTGGTAAATTAAAGAATGACTGACCTCTTAGAGATCCTATCACAATCAACATCTAAAAAACTTGTTGCGAAGAAATTTTGGATATATTTGTTGACACTAGCCAATGTCATCATCACAATCACTTCCACCTCCTTCCATCAAGCCATCAGTGGTTCTTAACCCCTTGTCAAACAAGAGAGCTGAAATAAGTTTTTAGAAAGCAAAAGAATCAATCAAATCAAAAAGCACAAAGCTGAAAGCAAACGCTAAAAGCAAAAGCAAATTGATATATAACTCTCTCTTGGGGTATTTCCAATAATCTCTACCGGGGCTATGGACACGCCTGACTGTAGTAGAGAAATGTTGCGATTAGAATCAAATGCATCTCCGTCGGGGCTATGGACGCCTGGCTGGCAGCGGAGCAATGTACGACTCTCCTTCCACAATCCATTCACACAAAAAAAATCAACTTTGAAAAATAAATCATTCCTACACATTGGCTAGGGTGTCTTCACTTGTTTTCTATCAAATCTTCCCTCCAAGAGGTAATAAATTTCCACGTGCACACACTGGATCTCAATGAGAAAACATGATTAGTATGTTACCAAGTGTCTTTTTTTGGACCTTTTTCAGACTCTTACTCTAGTTTGTATCTTGTCTCATGATTCGTGCCTTTGGCTAACCGCTTCTTCATTGTGAGGCTTCTAAGCTACATTCACAACATTCACGTTGTTCTTCTACTTCATTCAGAACATCCATGTGTATAAGATTTCCTTTTTGCCATGTTTGCGGGCACCTTTGTACCCTTTCTCAAAACAAACTCCCACTTCTTTGTATCATGCGCTTCTTAGCTAGCTTATGCTGGGGGCATCCTTTGCTCCTTCCTAGCACGTCATTGGGTTACGTTCATCAGTCATGATTGAACCTATCTATATTGGCCCTGATCCAAATTTTGTGCATGAAAAGTTTGCCTTCGAATATTCCTAGCTAAAGCTGGGAGCATGTTCACATATTCACTTTCTTGCACATGTGCATGGCATTATGCCCTTGTGCATCCCATCTATCGCTAGGGAATCCACGTTTCTTCTTTTCCTGTACATAGCTTCAGAAAACTTATAGAAAATTAAAAAAACATTCAAATATGTTTCAAAAATAAAAAAACATTCAAATATAAAAAAATATTCAAATATGTTTAAGAAAAACCCAAAACAAATTGGTAAAACAATGAAAAACCCAAAATTGGTAAACAACATATACGCATCTAAAGCCTGTGTCAATTGCATTGCCCTTGAACATCGAAATTGGTCCTAAAAAGCCATCTTTATAATGTTCTTGCTTGTTCTTGTCTCAAATGACACGCAGATCATCATGATCTACCTCCATTAACAAAGTTGGGTCTGCTTATTATGTCGATACTCCCATGCAACAGTGAGTTGTTAGGTACTGTGTCATAATGCACAAATGCTTTCCAAGGGATTACTTGTGTCCTCTTTTTTTCCCTCACATGTGTTATTGCTTGGGGCATCATTTTTAACCCTCGTCATTACAACACGAACATTCAGAAATTGCAGCTTGATAACAAAAACATGGGTGTAATACGTTATTTGTTTGAATACATGTGATTGCACTGGTTTCTCTATTCGTTTTCTAGAGCTAGTTTTTCCCATGAAGTAATTTTGGCACACAAAGTAGGGTTTTATGTACGTTGGAAGTTATTTCCATTTGTGCAATTTACTATGTGTCGACATTTTTTTATCACACTTCCCACCCTTTGTGGGCATGACAAATATGAAGCTAGTTGTTGTATTCACTTTTTATAACACATGCCATAAAGATCATGTTGTTTTCCTTAAGCTTCATATATTACGATTCATTAGAGTTTCTCCAAGGCAACAAAGATATTATGTTTCATAAGTAAACACATGTCACAACGTACATATCAAAGTAAGGAAAGATGAGATCATGCTTAGGTGAAATTAATCATCTATTTATTTCGAAGCATGTCCATCAACTCTCTGAAGCACACCTAACTCTCCATACTGTGTGAAGTGTTCTTGTGACTTTGCACTTGTGGACAAAGGATTTTGATGCTCCATGCATATGTTTCTGATAAGTTTATGATTTATGGGCAAGGTCACTATCACTATTGAGTATACATTTCCATATTCAAACTTAGACGACTATCACCTTAACGTGATTTAACTTAGACATAACACACCCATTATGTCTAATTAATATTTCTAACCACTTAGTATGATAAACACTAAGTTAAATTAAGTTATTTATATTACATTTAGTTATAGTCCATCTATCCATCTGGTTTTTCCAATTAAAAAGAGAGAGTTTCTTTAATGTTATTTCTATGATGATAAGTTTTAGAGCACGACCCAAAATATTAAAAGTTAAATCAAGAAAAATTTATTAATACTAAATAACCTTTTAAAAGTTGAGATTATGTGAGAAGTTGTGCCAACATATGGCCACATATTCCTTACATGGGATGGGTGACTCATCCTTCACATCAAATAGCCATAACACCTTTAAGGGACACAAACAAGACATTGCATAGTGGAGGTCAAGACAAGGAATTGACACTTGGCATTGGGGAGTAGACGTAACAACCTAGAAAACAATGGACTATTGAGATGAAGATCATGACAAACAATTAACAATTAACACTTGTAAAGTGAACATAATGACATAAAATCATGGAGGAGACGAATACATAAAAAAACTAAAAAGCACATATCCAACTATACATGTTCCTTAATAAGTCTCACTTTACAAAAATAAATTTAGTCACGATTTTTATTTCTCATTTCTCACCAATATCATTAAATGAATACAATCTACATAATATATTATGTAGATTTTCTTTGATATTTGTTATTAAAACACATCAATATGTTAATGAAAAAATGAAAACAAGTCAAAAAAAAGGGAGGAGAAGAAGAATTGGGGAGACAAAGGATGGGCATTGGGGAGCAGAGGTCATGTGCTAGGAAGTAATTGAGTAGGTGTATAGATAATGAAAAGCTTTAATGAAAAAAAACAGAGGCCATGCCTGTATTAATGAAATCCTTTCTTTTAAGAGACTGGGTATTTCCACAAAAATTATTCATTTTTGGAAAGAGTGTGAGTTATCTTTGGAATTATTTATTTATTTAAGGTTTATTGATTTGCGCTCATTTATTTCTATTTTATAGCTATTCCGCGGTTATAGTTTGACCAATCTCTTCCCTCCGACGTGATTTTGGAGCATATCTAAGATAGGCGGCCGAGGATTTTTTGGATTTATTAAGACATGTGATTCATGATATTTCCAATGAGTTGACACTTGGCTGTTCGTTGGCAAATTTAATAGTGTACATTTTTGCAGGTATTTCGGCATAGATTGAAGTAAGGACAGCTTCTTAGTTTTTGCATGGACTGAATTCGAGATCGAGTAAGTTTTTTATTTATTTATTTCTGACTTGTAGGTTTCATTTTGTTTTTATCGGGTTGGTCCCCGCTACTGAATTGTTTTAGCAATTTGGTATTCATAAAATTTATCATGTGGTGTGAGGGTGGGTAGAATGTGATGGTTTTGTGAGCGGGGTATCCTTATTTAATTCAGTTTTTGGCAGAGATTGGGCCAAACTTGGAAGAACAATGGATCAGGATAGCCATGTGGAGAGCATGTCATATGAAGAGGATTGTGAACAAGTGAAAGTAAAAGTAGAGACAGATTATGGTGGTGGTGGTGGTTCCCTGCCTATACCATTGCCTGTATCATTGTCAGGGTGGCCACAGACATTTGCAAGGTCAATGGACATTTATGCACGCTCGCCATCCTTGCATGGCATGGCTTTGGCAGCTTATGGTTTTGAACAGGAAAGTTTGTTTTCTTCTTCATATCATGAAAACCAGGAAGAGGATGGAGTTACTATTGGATTGGAGAATTCAAATTTCTATTTGAAGGAGCCTTTCTTGAATCAAAGCCAGAGAAATTCACAGGAATGTCCTGAGAAAGAGCAGTGGGAGAATGTTGCTTCTGGGACAAGTGGGTTTTCTGGGTGTGAAAACCCTCAGGGTAGTTCCTTTATCAAAGCTTCGGTGAATGGGATGAATGTCCTTGCAGGTTTGTACATAACCACCCTTGCTATTCCAGGTTTAGTGGCTGCACAGTTTATATCGTGTTGCATGTCGCCCTTAACTCTGTTTCAGTTTAGTTAGAGCAATTTGTTTGAGTTTGTCAAGAAGAGTCTCATGTATATTTTTGTAAGCAAACCTAATACTCCCTGAATTGGTTTTGATTTTAGGGTTTTCTATTCACATTGTTTGGCAATCCAAACAGGGTATAGCAGTTGATGTGAATCCTTAAATTATTTTCGTTGTATTGTTAGCTTTGGGCCGGTATACTATTCATTATAGTCGAGGGTTTGGGTTTTAGTATCGTTAGCTTTGGGATCTTATACTATTTCAGTTTTGTTTAGGGTTTATTTCAGCATTGTTAGCAATTTTGGTAGGGTTTGGGTTCTAGCATTGCTGGCTTTGGTTATACTATCTCAATTAAACACTTTTGTTTAGGGCTTGGATTTTCCAATTGTTAGCTTGGATTCTTGTACTATTTCAGTATAGTTGTAGTAATTTTCTTGAGGGTTTGGGTTTTAGCATAGTTACCTTTGGAATCTTGTACTATTTCAGTATTTTTGTAGGAATTTACTGGGGGTTTGGATTTTAGCATTGTTAGCTGTGGACTCTTATACTCATAGAATTTTAATAGTAGATTTCCTACCTGTTATACATTTTAGATTTGTACACATTTATAGAATTGGAATAGTAGACCTGCCTCCTCCTATACTGATTTTAATTCAAGGTGTGTCATTCACTATAACACCCTTGTACGATTGCAAAATTGATCATTCCCATAAACTTGTTCAATTTTCTAATAGCAATTTGTCGATAGGAAATACATATTCTTTCAAACCACCAATTATATAATGTTATTATGCACAATAACACAGATACTTCCATTCATAACCTAGTACATGAAATCTTAAATCAAGACAATCAAATAAGACCAGGAAAATTCATTTAAAAGCTTGACACCCACAGAAACAATCTTCTGAATAAAATGATATTTTTTTGATGTCCTGCAGATAAACTCGACCTAAAAGTGTTAGAAGTCATCCTGCATTTTTGTCTTTGGTCTTCAATAATGAGAAGTGAAATGGCAGGTCTATTGACCTTAATTTTTTTGTGCTTGCATTCAAAACAGTCTACACACTGCTAAACTAGCAGTCTTCTAGTTATAGATTCTGTTTAAACACTGTTAGCTTTGGTCTTCAATATTGATAGGATTGAAATAGTATGCCCCTGAATCCTTGTACTGGCCTTTATTCAAGATGTTCCATTAACATTTTTGTGTACCATTCCAAACAGGCTACAGACAATTAAAAAAACGCTTACGACTGATATCGATTGTTCTCCTCAAATCATTTCAACATGAACAGAAATGAAATGGCAAGTTTCCAACCCCCTAGATTTATAATAATTTTAGGGCACACAATAGTAGCAAATTGTGCTTAGTATTGAAAACAAGCTACACTCAATAAGAAGCCCCTTTAGAAAGATCAAACTGATCATACGTCTTTAATTGCTGCAAATTTCTAATAGCAATTTCCTTTTGGGATTCAACTTTGTTAGCATTGGACTCCAGTGTTGGTGATGAAATAGTAAGACTTTAACATCTTTTATATACCTTAAGATTATGGGGTGCCATTCCCACTTGAAAACAGGATACAGGTACATCCAAGTAAAGCTTATGCAGAACTGCTTAGTTTTCTAAATTTTTCACTGAATGTCATGCCTGTCATGTATGAACATGAGGCTCAACTGTCGTATCTCTTTACCATGAGTAAGAAAAATGGGCACCAAATTTAGTGTTTTGGTCTTCCATATGTGTATGCCTTTGCGTTATTTTTTGCCACCATTTGCTTATTTTATTCTTTGAACTGATTGTGATATTTTTCTTTATTTAACAGGTGTTGGGATTCTGTCAACGCCATATGCACTCTCCCATGGGGGCTGGATGGGGATTAGCATCCTTTTTCTTTTTTCCTTGATTTGTTGTTATACTGGAATTCTTCTTAAGCGTTGCATGGATATGAATACACAAATTCACAGCTATCCTGACATAGGCCATACAGCTTTTGGGCAGATTGGAAGAATCATTATATCCATAGTGTTATATTTGGAACTTTATTCTGTGGCTGTGGAGTTTCTGATACTAGAGGGGGATAACTTGGCCCAGCTTTTTCCCAAAATGGCAATGAGTATAGCAGGAGTAAGCTTAGACTCACATCAATCATTTGTTGTGCTTGCAGCTCTGGTTATTTTACCTACTGTATGGCTACGCAACATGAGTTTGCTATCATATATCTCAGCAGGTGGTGTTGTTGCATCAATTGTTGTGGTCTTGGCAGTGGCTTGGGTTGGTGTTTTTGATGGGGTAGGATTTCACCATCAGGGCAGCTTGTGGAATCCAAGTGGATTGCCTACTGTTATTGGTTTATATGCATTCTGTTATTGTGGCCATGCCGTGTTTCCCAACATCTATTGTTCAATGAAAGACCGTCGACAGTTTACTTCAGTAAGTTTAATCTTCTTATTGCTTGGTTTCTTTGTATTAATTGAAGATGCATTTGCATCATGTTATAATTAATAACATGTATTGAATACTGGTTGAGTTAGCCTAAAGCCTAGTGCAATCCTAATAGATCACTGTTATGACAGGTGCTAGTTTTATGCTTTATAGTCTGCACATTGATATATGGGAGCATTGCAGCGATGGGATACCTGATGTTTGGCAATGAATTGTTATCACAAGTAACATTGAACCTCCCAAGAGGAAAAGTGGCCTCAAAAGTAGCAATTTGTACAACATTGATCAATCCATTTACAAAATATGCATTGACACTTACTCCATTATCTACAGCCTTGGAAGAGTTCCTGCCTCCATCAAATTCTTCATCAAAAACAACACTTCTATTATGGAGCACATGCATCAGAACCTTACTGCTTGTCAGTACAGTTGTTGTAGCACTCATAGTACCATTTTTTGGTTACTTAATGGCATTGATTGGCTCTTCATTGAGCTGTTTAGTTTCTTTTATTCTTCCATGCATATGCTACTTGAAAATTTTTAGGGGAAGGGTTTCTAGGTCCGAGATGATACTTATTCAAACAATCTTAGTTGTAGGCATCACAACAGCTATTGTGGGAACTTATTCGTCTGTGAAAAACATTGCAGACAATATATAATGATCATTCAATTCTTTGAACTTTCTACATTATTGAAGCACCAGCCTTAATCCCTCACATTGGCAACACATTTTTGGCCCCAAATTGGATTGGAGCTTATTCTCAGTTCTAATTTCCAGGCCATTCATTTAAAATTTTGTTTTCAAAATGCCTTGGAGCTTCTTTGGTCTCCAGGCCATTCTGAAGTTTTGTCTCTGTACACAGAAAATAATGCTTAAAGCTGAAATGTTTGACTGATCATAATGAATAACATTGAATATGTCAAACAATATAGAAATTGATTTTCTATGTCAGTTGTTTATTTCTGCTTAAAGTCACAATGTTTATCAGATCGGAATGAATGTGTCAAATAATCTAGAGCATTGATGTTTTATGTCAGTTGTTTATTTCAAGTTTATTTCTTTCATTTCTATAACATTGGTTTTGTCAAAGAAAATTACATAACACAGCAACTATATGCAAAATGTCTCCTAGAAATTGAGGAATTTACCTATACTCCACTCAAAATATACGTACTCATTGCTGAATATTTATTAATATGCTTAAGGACGTTTCTGTTTTTTGATGGAACAGATATAGCTGGCTGCAAGCAAAATCTATGATAGCCCATGAGGTGCGGCCATTGTATCGGTCCCTCTTGATTTTTTTTGGTAAATAGCCATATGCATTCTCTCTCTCTCTTAGAAACTGAAAGTTTCCAATAAAAAAATTAATTACATTACAAGAAAAAGAGGTGGTATATTAAAAATCTTATTTTATAGAAGGTATCAAGATTAAAATTCACATTTTATGCTAATACCACTATTAGTTGGTTTTATAGTCCACGATGCCTAGCGGCTTGTTTTGGGATCTGCAGGCAGCTTATAGCATATGGGACTGCCTTATACTCATATATTTTAATGAATGGTATTGAAGAAGACACGTGATTCTCCTGAAGATATCTGACAAAAATAATGCCGATTTGAGAACAGAGATATCCTTCGTGGAAGACCCCATTGGGTTTTCTTTACATTTACCTTAGATATTGTTGAGTTTTTATACTTGAGGGTTTAGACATCATGACCAAGTTTGGGATTAAATTGAACCTTGTCGATCTGCCTGAATGGAAAGTTCATTATGCTTGTTACCATTCATATTTATGTTTGGTGATGTTTATAACTAAGAGCAAACATTGGTGATTTATATTTAAACATATCAGCACATAAAGCTGTTTTATTACTTCAAATCAAAAAAAGTTTAAAATACAACTAACAATAAAAAAAAAATTGGGCAGATAAACACACCCTTAATCACACCAGAAAACAAATCATGAGAAATCATTCCTTAAGGAGAGAGAATCCTTAAAAGTCCAGGGGATCTAAGGCCAACCATTAGGTCAAGCATTAGTCATTGCAAAATATGAGGCAGAAAAGTATGAAAACCCACACAACGCAAAAAAAAATCAAACCAATATGAGATAAATTATTTTTATTAAAAAAATAATTAAATCAATACAAAGAGGTTAAACAACATATACAAGTGAGTTGGGTGATGACCAACCCAATATCTCTATCTAGTTTTTGAACGTCATTTATGGTATCCGACTCTAGGAAGAGGTCCTCTAAACCTTAGAATAAAATAAAAATGTTTACAGCTTAATTTCAACAAGAAATTTCTCTCTTGGCACCGGTTTCCCAACTTAACTACAACCTCCTTGCTTTAGGTTGCTTTGCTTTGGGGAAGTTCTTGAAGTAAACATTGGCATATTATTTTCCAGCATTTAAAACTTTTTCGGTCTTCGTCTCTTCTTTTTGTGGTTAAAACAAAAAATGAAATGAAATCCTATAAAATTGTCTCTCTATATATGTTTTATTATTTTAGTTGGATATGTCTCTTAAGTGCATTTTGGAATTACTTAAAATGACTTTAGAAGTCCCCAGTCAATCAAAAAATTAATCCCTCATTAGTTGGTTGGCTTGGTTTGCAATAATATATAAATCTCAATATATCACAATCCTTATGTTAATAGTAGTGTCACTACAATAGAAGTGACCCTCTTACTAAAATAATGGTTGATTGGTGGTGGGATGAGTATGTTTGCTTCTTCACTCTTCCCTTTTTCTCCTTGTGGCTTTAAAAAAAATCATGTAAAATTGCCTCTTAAGTACATGTCTTACTTTCAAGTCCAAGTCGAATTGAAATTTGTTTCTACAACTCGAAAAATCCCATATTTATTCAAAAAATTAATCGCATATTCTCTAGTTGGCTTAGTTTGTTGTAACATATAAACTCTAATATACTATGATCCTTTTGCCAGTCGGGGTGATGCCACAACAGAAGTGTAACATAATGATTGATTGGTTGTGAGATAAGTATGTTTATTTCCTCAACTTTTCGTTCTCCTCCTTATGGCTTCAAAATAACCCAAAAAAATCGTCTCTAAACATTTGTCTTGCTACTGAGTTGGATGTCTCTTCAGTGCATCTTGAAATTACTTCTATGACTCTAAAAAACCCCCATTCAATCAAACAAATAATACCACAATGGTTGGTTGGATTAATTTGTAGTAACACATAAACCCAAATATATGATGATCCTTATGTCAGTAGGGGTGACACCACAATGAAAATGGCCCCCTTATTAACATAATCCTTCTCTTTATGGGTTCAAAAAAATCTTTTTAAATTGCCTATAAATACATTCCTTATTGCCCTAGTCAGAGATGCCTCTTCAGTGCATCTTGGAATTGTTTGTATGACTTTAAAAAATCCCCATTCAATCAAAAAATTAATCCCACATTAGATAGTTGGCTTGGTTTATGGTATGATTTAAACCCCAATACATCATGATCCTTATACCATTAGGGGTGATGCCACAATGGAAGTGACCATTTTACTAACGTAATGGTTGATTTGTTGCAAGATAAGTTTGTTTAATTGCTCGGCCTTCCCTTCTCCTTGTGGCTTCAAAAGATCCAAAAACAAAAATCCTATAAATTTGCCTCTAAAAACGTGTCTTACTACACAAGTTAGATATGCCTCTTCAATACATCTTGGAATCACTTCTCGAACTTCAGAATTCCTGCTCAATCAAAAAATTAATCCCACATTGCCTAGTTGGCTTGGTTCGCATTAACATGTAAACCTCAAAATAACATGATCCTAATGCCAATAGGGGTGACGCCACAATGGAAGTCGTCCTCTTACTAACATAATGGTTGATTGGTTGTGGGATGAGTAAGTTGGTTTGCTTAGCCTTCCCTTCTACTCCTTATGGCTTCAAAAAAATCATGTAAAATTGTCTCTAAATACATGTCTTACTACCCAAGTCAGATATGTGTCTTTAGTGCATCTTAACTTCTATGACTCTAAAAAAACCCCATTCAATCAAAAAAGTAATCCCACATTTTTTGGTTGACTTGGTTTGCAGTAACATATAAAACCCAATATACCATGATCCTTATGCCAATAGCGATGAGGCCACAAAGGAAGTGGCCGTCTTACTAACATAATGGTTGATTGGTTGTATAATGAGTATGTTTGCTTGCTCGATCTTCTCCTGCTTGTGGCTTTAAAAAATCCTATAAAATTGCCTTTGAATACATGTCGTACTACCCAAAGTTATATATGCCTCTTCAGCACATCTTGGAATCACTTCTATGATTCCAAAAATTCTCGTACAATCAAAAAATTCCCATACATTGTGGTCGAGTCTCAAACTTGGAAACTTTTGGATTCTACCTTTATTCATTTTGGCCCATTTAAGCATAAATTACATCACATCAATAGTGTTAATGAGTTCAAAACTATAAAATGGAGTTCATATAGTATATATTCTTTGGGTTGGAACTATCCAACCTGTGGAATAGGTACATGGCATGCAAGTAATTAATTTCCATCATTTAATTTCCAACTTTCCATTCACATATTTGTCTTATCTACCAAATTAAAGATCATCCAATTGATGACCTTGTAGCTGTAAAACAATAAATTAAATTAATACAAAGTACGTTCGGTAGATAATTTCTACGTTAAAACGATTTGTTGGGCACGCTCAATTTTTGATGATTGTTCTTGCATTGCTACTTTCTTGCAATTGCTCCAACTTAAAATTTAAAAGGGGGCCTACAAAGTTCTACAAGAAGGTGTAATCAGAAACAAATATTCACTTTAATAGTACTTTTAGACCACTCCTTACATTGTGATATATCTCGGGAAACAGTTGCCTCCACGTCTTACAGAACACGAATTTTCTCCTTTGTTTGAGCCATAAATGCCATGTGGTTGTTCAAGGGTAGACTTTCGGATTTTTCCCCAATCCCACTTTCCTGTCCCTTACAATTCTCCACCCTTGAACCCTTCATCTTCGCCCCTCCTCCTTCTCATTGTTTCTCTCCTGCTAGTTTAACTTCTTCAATAGATCCCCTTCGGCATTTCCCTCATACATTTCATGTACAATTGTTAGTTACAGTAGTGAAAATTTCTAATGAACCCAATGCCTAAGATAACTTTAAGTGTTTGTACTTGGGTGAACTTTTATTACGCCGAAGGCGTTCCCCCCATGGGAAAGGCCCTTCCGAACATTTCTGCAACGATGTTAAATTTGACGGCCTCCCGGAAGTTTTTCCAAGGTGATTAATTTTGACGGGCGGAATGACGGTTATGACGGCCTTGTTCACGTTCTCGCTTTTCCAGTTTATTTTCAGCAGTTTTGCTTTAAAACATTACTTTAAACCTCCACTTATCTTTCAGTCATCAGTCTAGATTTTTTCTCAAAGGTTTATGTGATCTATGGTATTGGATCTGGTAATTTTTTTTGCAGTTGTCCCGTATTTTCTTCGATTGGTAGTGTTTTTTCTAATGAATGGCCGAGCGGTTCCATTACTTTTGTTACCCATTCCTTGGCTTTGTGACCACTATCTGTTAGGGTTAGTTCAATGTTTTTTCATGCGAATTGAATGTGGGTGTGGATCGTGGTTCTGTTAAGGAATCTGGTTCTTCTGTTGGAGAGATTGAGGCCCTGGCCTACGTTTTCTATAAATACAACAATCCATTTCTCCGCTTTTCCTTACCCCTCATTGTCTGTTCTTTCTCGATTTATTTTCTCCTTAGATTTATATTGCTCTTAGTGTTTTCACAATTTGCAAAAATCCAAAGAGGTCGAGGTCGATTGTAGGTTGAGCACAAGATCCGCGTGTAAACAGAAGATCCTTTTTGTAAGTAACAGATCTGTATTTTTCTTCAAAACCCTTACGTTGGCCTATTTCCTTCAAAACCCTGTTCAGAACATTCAGTGGTGCAAGTGTGTCAAACTGACCCCTGTTCAGTGACATACAATACCAATTTCTCTTGTCGGACAGGATCTTATAGCATGTGTTGTATTTTGCTCCATTGGCACTTATACTTATACAAAAGTGAGGCTTTGTATGAATAACCATTATTCAAAACCATCAAGTTCTAAATGGATGTCAATTAAGGTCACCCTTATGAAATTCTATTTTGAAACCGCAGAAATCCTGATAAATAAACTCCATTGCAAAGCCCTTGGAAAGGTGTTTGAACTTTTTACCTTCGGCCATGTCCTTATTGGATGCATTTGAGATAATTTTGTGAGGTTTGTATACCCCTTATAATATGAACACAACTGTTTCCAGATATATTTATCAAAAAATCAAACCTGTGAAAATAATCTCAAAAATCTAATAATTATTGTGTTTAGCAGCCCCTGAAACCTCTAGAAAGCATCATCATTACATGCCCAATCGTCTATGCACACCAATGGCGTAGAGAGCCTAAATGCATTTTCTCCTAGCTTTAATTCCTCTTCAATTGTGTCAAACAATAGCTCTTATAGGTCTATATCTAGTCCTATGGGGGAACCGGGGGCTTATTCTAAGAGGAAATATATGTCCATTGTTTCTGCTCAAGAGTGAATACCTGACATGTCTTCTAAGAGGAAATGTTATGGAAAAGATGAAAGTGGTAAATTTGGAAGTACTGGAAGGTGCCACTTCTCTAAATGGAGGTTAGTAGTTTGTAACAAATTAGGTGTGAAAACTAAATAATACACATTGCATAAACTATAATCCTATTTGTGCAAGGGTAGTTTCATCGATTTTTATGAGTTGTTAAAGATATGTTACGAATGCATATATGAAATTGGAAAACTCATACTGCCATAATAGCTTCACGCCCACACTTTCTTCTACAAAGTCATTTATGTCATCCTTAAGCATGGATGGTAGTGTAGCCAATGACAAGCAAATGGTGCAATATCAATCCATTATTCCTACTCAAGAGTGAATACCTGGCATGTCTTCTAAGAGGAAATGTTATGGAAAAGATGAAAGTGGTAAATGTGGAAGTACTGGAAGGTGCCACTACTCTAAACATAGGTTAGTAGTCTGTAACAAATTAGGTGCAAAAACTAAATAATCCACATGGCATAAACTATAATCCTATTTGTGCAAGGGTAGTTTCATCGTTTTTTATGAGTTGTTAAAGAAATGTTTAGGAATTCATATATGAAATTCTACCATAATAGTTGCATGCCCACACTTTCTTCTACAAAGTCATTTATGTCATCCTTAAGCATGGACAATAGTGTAGCCAATGACAAGCAAATGGTGCAATATCAATCCATTGTTCCTACTCAAGAGTGAATACTTGACACGTCTTCTAAGAGGAAATGTTATGAAAAAGATGAAAGTGGTAAATGTGGAAGTATTGGAAGGTGTCATTGCTCTAAACGGAGGTTAGTAGTCTATAACAAATTAGGTGAGAAAACTAAATAATCCACATGGCATAAACTATAATCCTATTTGTGCAAGGGTAGTTTCATCGATTTTAATGAGTTGTTAAAGAAATGTTTAGTAATGCATATATGAAATTGGAAAACTCATAGTGCCATAATAGCTGCACGCCCACACTTTCTTCTACAAAGTCATTTATGTCATCCTTAAGCATGGACGGTAGTGTAGCCAATGACAAGCAAATGGTACAATATCAATCCATTGTTCCTGCTCAAGAGTGAATACCTGACACGTCTTCTAAGAGGAACTGTTCTGGAAAAGATGAAAGTGGTAAATGTGGAAGTACTGGAAGGTGCCACTGCTCTAAATAGAGGTTAGTAGTCTGTAACAAATTAGTTTTATATGAATTATTGCTCAAATTTTATTCCCAATTTTGTGTAGTTTATTTTATTACAAAAGCACCATTATATGATCAATGTTTTGTGTTCACAAGGTAGCAGAGAGTATACCACCTGGACTAGGCTTTTAGGCAAGTAGTTTTAGTCTTCATAACTAATAAAATAGAGAATGGTAATTTGACAAATGAAAATTGCAGGAAGCTGAAAGTTAAGCGGACCGTCAGAGTTCCTGCTATCAGTAGCAAACTAGTAGATATTCCACTAGATAAATTTCCCTGAGGAAATATGGTCAGAAGCCAATTAAGGGCTCTTTGCATCCCAAGTACTTTTCAAATATCTTCAAAATTTGTAAGCTCCATAACATTCCAATCTTTATTGTGTTTTTTAGTACAACGATCTATAGTTATATTTAGATCTTTCCTTTATCATCCTCGTTTCTCTTTCGTTGTCTTCCTAATTTATGTTGGGTGATTCAACATGGATTCAAGCTAAATATTGATTCTTCACGCTGTGGTTGATCATTCCTTTGCGCTTTCTAAAATCTTGGGATTGCAATTCTTTTCATTTTTGTTCTCTATCGAAAGTGTTATCTATTTACAAAGCCAAAATTTAATGAACTTCTCATATACATGATTGGATTGTTAGTTTACCTTATGAAATTAGGCATGATTCCTATATCTACTAAAAGGTCGTGCAAATTTTAATACCAACTATTTTATCAATATGTTTGTTAACAAGAAATTTGTCATAATTTTTCACTTACTTTCCTTTGATATGGCCTCAACATTTATTTACTTATCTTTGTTCCATCGAATTTTATGTCCTCGAGGACTATAATTTCTTTCAATGTTTAAGCGTTTGAAGATTCTCAAGTGATTGATATCTTTGTTTTGTTTGCAGAGGGTATTACAAGTGCAGTAACATGAGAGGTTGTCCTACTAGGAAGCATGTTGAGTGCTCTCTGGAAGATCCTTATATGCTAATTGTGACATGTGAAGGAGAACATAATCATTCATGATTGCTTTCACGAAGTTCAAATCTGGTAGTTCATCTATAGCTTTGTGTGGAGTACCATGCATTCTTATTTCTATCCAAGGAATGGTCTGAAGGTAATACCAATTGTTTTATCAATATGTCTGTTAACAAGAACCTTATCATAATTTGTCACTTACTTTCTTTCAATATGGCCTCAAAATTTATTTACTTATCTTTATTTCATCGAATTCTATGTCCTTGAGGACTAGAATTTCTTATAATATTTGAAGGTTTAAACATTCTCAAGTGATTGATATCTTTGTTTTGTTTGCAGAGGGTATTACAAGTGTAGTAGCATGAGAGGTTTTCCTGTTAGGAAGCATGTTGAGCACTCTCTGGAAGATCATTATATGCTAATTGTGACATATGAAGGAGAACATAATCATTCACGATTGCTTTCAGGAAGTTCAAATCTGGTAGTTCATCCATAGTTTTTTGTGGAGTGCCATGTAATCTTGTTTACACAAGTTACCTATCCAAGGAATGGTCTGAAGGTAATACCAACTATTTTATCAATATGTCTGTTAACAAGAACCTTGTCATAATTTGTCACTTACTTTCTTTTGATATGGCCTCAAAATTTATTTACTTATCTTTGTTTCATCAAATTTTATGTTCTCGAGGACTAGAATTTCTTTCAATATTTGAAGGTTTAAAGATTCTCAATTGATTGATATCTTTTTTTGTTTACAAAGGGTATTACAAGTGTAGTAGCATGAGAGGTTTTCCTATTAGGAAGCATGTTGAGCGCTCTCTAGAAGATCCTTATATGCTAATTGTGACATATGAAGGAGAACATAATCATTCACGATTGCTTTTAGGAAGTTCAAATCTGGTAGTTCATCCATATTTTTTTGTGGAGTGTCATGCAATCTTGTTTACATAGGTTACATATCCAAGGAATGGTCTGAAGGTAATACCAATTCTTTTATCAATATGTCTGTTAACAAGAATCTTGTCATAATTTTTCACTTACTTTCTTTTGATATGGCCTCAAATTTTATTTACTTATCTTTGTTCCATCAAATTTTATGTCCTTGAGGACTAGAATTTCTTTCAATGTTTGAGGGTTTAAAGATTCTCAACTGATTGATATCTTTGTTTTGTTTGCAGAGGGCATTACAAGTGTAGTAGCATGAGAGGTTGTCTTGTTAGGAAACATGTTGAGCACTCTCTGGAATATCCTTATATGCTAATTGTGACATATGAAGGAGAACATAATCATTCATGATTGCTTTCAGAAAGTTCAAATCTGGTAGTTCATCCATAGCTTTTTGTGGAGTACCATGCAATCTTGTTTACACTAGTTACCTATCCAAGGAATGGTTTGAAGGTAAATCTGTAAGGTCGATATGTTTCCTGTGTTTTGTGGGCAGTAAAAGGCTCATTCTTTTGTGTGCACTTCTTTGAAGGAGCTTGTAAAAGAAAATTCTGTTTGGTGGTCACAATTTATTATTGAGGTATTTCCCAATTTTTGTTGGGAATTTCAATGAGTATACAACCCATGAAATTATAAATAATGTTTAAGGGATGATTGATTTTATTCATACTCAACAGCAGCAGAGAAGTCAACAGTAAGTGTGGATGCACAGGGTCCTATTGTCAAAGTTGTAGATCATCAACGAACCCACTGCTGCAGTGATAAGTTATGGATCCATGAGAGAGAAGATGAAAAATCTGAGCTTTTTGTGGAGTACCATGCAATCTTGTTTACACTAGTTACCTATCCAAGGAATGGTTTGAAGGACATAATGATTTTCGATCTGGGTGGAGGCACCTTTGACGTTTCAGTTGTTAGGGTTCAGAGACCTAAAATATAGGTGAAAACAGTTGGAGAGGACATCCATTTAGGAGGCGGAGATTTTAATGTTGTAAATAGTGAGGAGTTGTAGCTAGAAATATTCTTCTATCTCCCAAAATGTAGATATTTGAAGAAAAAATAGAGAAATACTTTCCCAAATATAATGAATCGATTGAAAAACCTACAGATTTTGTTCTGAACTACTGAATCTATTAAAAACCTACTAATTTTCTACAAGCACAGAAGAAATGTGTGATGGAAACGTCAAAGGAGAAGAGAGGTTCTGAAGAAGGGGCTTAAGGGAGGTGCATTTTTCACGTGAGTGTAATTTTTTATTAAAGGGGTCCAAAAATGGGGAAAATCCAATAGGTTCTAGGTTTGAAACCCAACCATATGAATACAAAAAACCTTGTTCTTTGTTCACGGCTTGGGGAGAAATGATACTCATTTCTTTTATCCACGAGCACTGCCTATAGTTTGATTAGTAGGGAGGATAACTGAATCATCTTCACATATTGTCTGGGTACCACATACCACTCTTTTTACGCATGCATTAATGTCTCTTTCATTTACTACTTGGTATATTGAAAGGATGATTTTCTTCCATGTACCAATTAGTATATAGGAAATTCACATATATATCAGACTAACATTTCTTGAGCTCATTTTAGTCATCCTTGCTTAGGATTCAACAGTTCTTTCTTGTTTTTGGTTGAACTATTTATCCTTTCATTAAATATTCATCCCTTAAAACAAAGTTCTGGGAAGAAATAGGAAATTTGGCCTTTGTTATGCCTCTAAAAAAATCAGTTATTACAAAATCAATCACACCCCTTATCAACATAAACTATAAAAGTAATAACTATCCCTCTAAATCAAATAACATATACCGTTCGACGCTCACATTGCATTGTACACATGAGATTGCTAGTTGTATTTTTTTGTACCGAATTGCAACTACACTAAGTTTTTTTTTATAATTATCTTTAAAAATATTATCTGGTACATTTAGTTTTGATTATGAGAGTGTTATAACGAAGGAGGGCATATAATGTAGCACTAGGTAGATCTTGATTCTGAAATATTGTAATAGAGTTAAAGCATGGTTTTGTTTAACCAAGAAGACACTACTAAATTTTCTTAGTAGTACTTGCTAAGTAAATCTTAGAATCCCGTCTATGGCCTAAGTAAATCTTGGAATCCCGTCTATAGCATTATTAGGTATGCCTTTAGCATTTGGACATGCCCACTCTTTTAGACATGCAAATACATATTAATGAAAGTTCATTGTTTCAAACAAATCATATATTTATGCTAAAAGGTGTTTCTAAGTGGGATGAACCCTTTTTGTAATTGCACTGTGATCGTTAAAATCAATACGTTGTTGGTTTTTCAGCTTCGAAGCCTTTTAGATGGTGTGTTGCAGTTTAACCCAAGGTGTTTCTTTATTGGCGTGGAGTGCAACGAAATCCTATCATGTGTTGTCACTTGTGAAATCAATGCATTTGTGTTTGGTTTTCCCTTGGAACAACATATTTTCCCTAGGCGTTAGATCCTTTATCCATAATTTCTTTGGTTTTTGGTTGTTTCTTCAAGTGGCCCTAAATGAAATGCCTTGCTATTTGAGTGTGCAGGTGTCCTTGGTTGAAAAGGGAAGCACATCTTCTCTGGCCCTTACAAATGAGAAATTATTTTTACACCATGTGCATTTACCTTATGTAGGGAGGGCACTTGCAAGGAGATGTTAGAGTGAGGATATGAAAAGCTTGTGAATATGACGGTGGGCCCATGTCAGCAGATCAACGCTCTCATGCCTTTCTCACGTCTCTCACAACAATTGTAGTGTGACAGTCGATATGTACTCGAAGGTGCTTAACGGCTCTAATAGTTGTCTAGAGGGCGTGTTTAATCCAAACATAATTTCCAACTTTTCACTATGGAGGCAGGGGAATAACTCCTTTTACTCCACAAAATCACTCAATAAGGGAGAGGAGTCAATGGTGGAGCATGAACCAATACTGGTGAGGGTAGATATAAAGTCAAGGAATAGTACATGTCAATTTCTCACTTAAAATTTGAAACAAAAGTAGCCAATAAAGTGAGCCACATCAAACAATCACCCAATCAAATGATGCCACATAAGTGGGAGAAAATGCATGACATAATGCCTTGCAAATGGTCCACCCTAAATATATTTGTATGGAAAACTACTTGATTTAAATACATCAAAAAAACACTTTCCATATAATATAAACGCTCAAAAGGAAATATTTAGATTAAAAATAAAAAATCTATTCAAAGGCTTTTTTTTCAAATTTTATGATATTTATATGGTTGTTGTACACCCCCAACTAGGGTGCACAACCACTGGCTCCTCTCCCTTACATGTTTAAAATCTGGAAAGTACTTGTATTTCATAATTGAATATTTATCCAATCCATGGCTTTCTTAATTAAATGAATTCCTTCTATGATATTTGACTTTGCCTGATTGCTTCATACAGACTTAGGAACAAGCACAGAAAAAAAAACTGGATGTGAACATATCAGGAAAGGACAATGATTCGCGCCATAAAAAATTGTACTAGTTGAGTTTTCCATAAAAACTATTCATTTCTGAAAAGTTGAAAGACCTTGGTTTCAAAAGGACCTAACTTATAGAACTAATCATGCAGTGTGTGTATAGTCAAGTTTATTGTCATTAATGTTTTTTTGGTGTTTATGAATGATATATATATGGTTGTTGTTACTGGTTAATTGTTGTTTAAGATATAAGTTTTATACTTTTTTGTGCATTCCCCTGGATCCATCCTTTTTCATATTTCTCTTGATCATATTTTTCATATGTTGTTCTATTATATTTAACCTTGGTGTTGCTATGGAATTTAATAAATAAATCTTTTAAACTGTCGCCCTTTTCTACTATATTTTGAACATTTTTTTAGTATGATGTTTTAGTTGATGTAACCTTTTTACTGACTCTGTCTTAGTTCAGGTACTAAGCTCCTTATACTTTCTTTCAGAGGTAAATGAAAATCTCATTTTCAATTCCCTTATCATTTATTGCATATTTCCGAGCAAATTTTATTTCAACTAAATTTTGTAATACTCCATTTTAGTTCCTTAGGGTGAAATACTTCTCATATTAGATTCCCTCTTCATCATTTTGAATTAAATGAAAAATCTTTTTGCCCTTAGTTACTCCTCGTTGAATATTTTTTATATCAAAATTGATTTGATCTAACCTTTTCATTGTTCCTTATTCGTTATAGTCAAATTGTAATGGGTATTAGACTCCTTTTTCGTGAGCAGGGAGTAAGAAGAACAATAAGATTGAGTGAGGAGGACAAAGGACATGTACAAAGAACGAAATGAAATAGGATGAACGATGCAGGTGAACTTGGCTGAAAAGGGAAGCACATCTTGTCCGACCCTTGCAAACGGTAAGATGTTGATATATATAAGAAGCATTTTAGTTAGCATGTTTCCTTTTCCTATAAAAAAAAACTTGTGTGGTCACTTGTTTTAGCTTCGACAGATTTTCATGTTCTACTACCTGTTAGCTTGCATTCCATTTGAATTTTTGTTGGACTCTTGCCTTCTATCTATAATTTTAGGACGTTGTAATCGAAAAATCATACATACAACACATCATTAAATTGTAAGGTATAGATCGCCCCTCTACACAATGTGTTACTCGTTTTCCTGAAATTTGTTTTTTAGAATTTTTGAAACTAAAATGGGGGTTTTTGGGGATTTAGGATTCGGGGGATTTTGTGGGTTTCTATATCCCCAAATCTCTCAATTTTGGAGTAGATATTAAATTGACTCTTCTGTCATAATGGTTGGCTGATGTGACAAGGATGATGAATGTTAGTTGCACATTTTCATCAATGTTGTGAGCTAAGGAGAATTCTTGGGAACCCATTGATTTGGTAGGGATTTGTATCATTTCTACGGGCATGGGATCATCTACACTTGTATTATGAGATACAAGCTCCATCAAGATAACAACAGTTGTTATTGATATTCTTCAAAGTTGTCCTGGAATTTCAACTTAGATGTGCATGTCAATTTAATTTTTTGAGAGCAAGCTCTTACAAATATCAATGTTTTCTTTCTACATTTTTAAAAAGTTGTTAGGTAGTCTCAGCTCTCTGCATTTTTGTAAATATTAAGAGTCTCAAATATTAATATTGATTGTAGAAACACAAACTACTAATTTATTTATAAGGTTGTAACCATTTACCCAATCACATATAGTCTGAAGCACTATATTGTCAATTAACATGAATTATTTGATTTTACCCCTGAAGCTTTAAATTTGACATCCACTTATGCCCATTAAACAAAACAATATTACTAATCCAATATTGATTAAAAAAATGAATAAAATATTTTTTTGTTTATTTTAACAAATATTAATATTCATATTATATATATAATTTTATATTTAATATATAATGGATATATTCTAAATATGCAAATAGGATATTATGGTTATTTTAAAAATCTACAAATATTTTATGGTTAAAAATGAAAAAGGTGTAAACATACATCAAATTTAAATCCTTTTCCATCTACTGATTGAGTGCTTAGTTGACATAAAAGTTTGTCCATCAAACTTATGTGTCATAATATGGACTATTGTTATTAACTTCTTATTTATAGTCATGGCCACCCAATCTAACTTTTAATCTTCATTAAGACCAACTTTTGTTGAGAGTGTTAATTATTCAAAAGGATAAGGTGTGTCGATTTAAATTTATTGTGGGTTGTTATCTCATATTTAAATATAAATAGAAGGATATATTAAACAAGACTTTCACGATGATGCCACAATGACTACATTGACATTTGCATCTAAATCACTATAAAAAGTACGGAAGTGTCTTAAAACAATTGTGATTTAGAAAACAATCTACAACAAATGTAGAGAAGAATGGACGCCTCAAATTTCTTTGATGGTCATCAAACATAGAAAATCCATTTACCTACTCATCACTGTATGTACAAAAAATAATTGGTTTTCCTGGATAAGGGTTGAAAAAAATTTAAAAAATAATAATTTTATCAAGACATAAAGATCATAGAAGGTTGTAGATGTCATTTAATGTTTGTCATTTTATTATAAATAATGTTCATGTTAAATTTTATGTTATATGTTGTTAAAATTTCAAATACATGTGTAATTTTTAATAAGAAAGCATTTCAAGATCGATTATTGAGTCCATTAAAATTTCAAATATATAGAGTTTGCATTAGATTTCATAGAGAGAAGCATTTCAGGTTCATCAAGTTAACTACAAGTTTATGTCAATGTTGCTAGCAAATGTCTTAAGCTATTTTTGGGCTAGTTTATGTGTTTTATTATGATATTGTGATAAATATCAAGAACATTGTAATTTGATACACATATCTTGTAGCTAATACTAAAATTCAACACGATCGTCTTAGTATAAAACTATTCCTTAGCAGATATATTGATTCTTTGAGTTTTATTATTAACCTAAATAAGATATAGATGTTAATACTAACATGAATGCAGTAAAGAAAACACTTATTCAAACCATGTTCATATTTGACAATTTTTTTATAATTTTTTTTTCTATTTTTAAACTATTGATGGGGTTGTGCAAACCCAGATCTTCTATTGTTTATTCCAATTGTGCTTACCATGCAAGTGTTGGAAATAGTTTATGTTGCTTTATAACATTGTGAATATGAATCGATTTTTCATTTGTTAATGAGTATGATAAATATGGATTCATTATTGCACCATAGTGAAGTCATTTTCATAAGTATAGATACTCCTCAATAGGTGTTTCCAAAGAAAAAGTGTCTGAAATATGTAGTTGGGCTCTATATGTTAATTTGACTTTTCAATATTACTATCTTATATTATTTTTTCCTTTATCCACATTTGATATGTTGTCAAATTTATTTAACAAAAAAAATGTATGTCTTCACTAATGTTGCATATGTTGGGTACCTATATTGTCACAACCAAATATGCCTTGATTTTTATCGTCATCTCTTGTCAGCCTAAAATCATGTTGATTTGCAAGTTTACACCCTTGCATTATTTGAAAGACACTATTGACATCTGGAGGATTGAATTACGGGGTCTAACTTTTACAATTGTCTCTAGAGTGTAGTGCCTCCACCACCTTTGTTTCGCTCCACCACTCTCATTCTAGCGGTTCATAAAAATGTCTATTAACCCTTTTGTTTATTTACAAATGAAGTAAGAAGAGTAGTTATAGTGCCTTCAAAGTTCATCCACCCAATAAATTGCACTTATGTTCCCCCCCCCCCCCCCCAAAAAAAAAAAAAAAAAAACTTTTCTCCTTGTCCTCATCTATTTCTTCTTCCCCTTCCACTTCTTTGTTGGCTTCATTGCCTCCCCTTTCAGCGTATCCATTGCACTGTTTTTGTGCGATTGCTAGTGGTGATATAGGTGATTCGAAAAATCACTCTAGTTGACATGCAACGAACTTATTAACACATTGAAATACTTAAAATTTACAAGACACAAAGCCAACATACAATGTTATTAACGTAATTACCAATAGGCTTAGCCCAAATCATGTTAGATATTGAATTAAACTAACCCTATCAAGACATTTTTTTATATACTTTGTTAAAAAATAAACTTTTATTTCTCTCGAACCCCCCACAAGCTAAGCCAATTTTATGTGCTCATCCCAATTACTACAATTTTAATATTTGTTTATGATATATTAAATTTTACAGATAAGACTTCAATATTTTATGGAATTCTAGATCTTGTGATTTCACCTCTCCTTTAAAAATTTGAATTTGTGAACGTTGGTAACAATGGTTAGGACATAATTTGGTTAATTCTTTTGCTAGGCACTTCATTGTTTACTTTATATTTTTGTATGAAGAGATATAGTTTTTGTGAAGCTAAACTAAGAGTGATGAATATTAGAACTCAAGCTATTGTTGACATTTACAACATACAAAATCAATATATAATTCTAACAATATAATTATTGATTATTATAATTTTATTTTGTTTTACATACCTTACTTTCTTTATCGATGTATCCATTACGCCTTTGAGATGTGATTGCTAATGTGATTACTAGTTCAAATTATCTTCCAAAATACAATACACTCTTGATCCATCTAAGTCGTGTATACTTGTATAAAGTTGAAGGGGCCCGTCAAACAATTTTTAAAAGATGATAAATTTTCAACCGTCTTTCAAAATATATAAAACAATATTAAGTATACATTATTAATAAAAATATAAAAGAAAATCATACATTAAATTTAACTGTTTTTAATATATAGTTAAGTATAAAAATATAATTTATATATAAATCTATATCTTACAATACACTCTTGATCCATCTAAGGGCTTATTTTGCTTATTCACAAGCACTGCCTTGTTAAATTCCCCGGTCTCCCTTCCTCTCCCGGCCCGGCTTTGTTGGGTTCCGCTGCTGCCAGTCCTGTCTCCCCTGCTGCCCCCGCCTTCGGTGCTGCTACCCCCATGCCGGCTGCTCATGCTTCTCCTTCTTTTCCTCCTGTTGCTGCCCCTGCCACCCACCCTGTCTCTACCTCTAAACGTGTCACCAAGGCTTCTAGGAGACTCAACCTTGAGTCTACTGCTGAGGGGGTTGAACCTTTGGAGGACATTGCTCGTGATCTGTTGAACATTAGTAGTGCCAGTCCCCAGGCGGCACCAACGGATAACCCTTCTAGGAGATTGGAGGCCTTAGAGGCTGAGCTTAAATTGCTGAAGGATGAGGTTAAAAACCTTGCTAAACAAAAAGGCAAACAAAGCATTGAGGGGGAAGGGAGCATTGGCAATAGCCAGATTGATGACATATACAAAAAACTGACCTCCTTAGACTCCCACCTAGGGAAGATGAAGACTAGGCATGAGTATAATATTACAGCCTTCAGGGCCATCGAGGAGTTCATCGAAGGTCATGCAAGAAGTGTTTCACAACTTAGCGGTGTCCCGGCTACACTTTGGGGCAATGAGAAAGAGAGCAAAAGAACCAGAGAGGAGCTTGATAAGATGGATGCTGCTCATATGACCACGTTGGGCATGTATCATGCTTGGAAAAGAGTAAAGATGAGTATTGATCAAGCGGCCAAGAAGTAGTCCCGACTACTTTTGCTGGTCCTTATTGTTTTTATTACTGCTTCTTGGCTGTAGGCTTGCTGTTTTTTTGCCGTTGTTTTGCTGTTAAGTCTCGATTGTATAGTTGTTCTGGGCTTCGTTGTTCTTTGCTGTAACTTTTGTGCTTTGCTACAGCTTCTCTGCTCCTCTCTCTTATTCCGGCTTTTAGGCCTTCTTTTGTACACAAGGGTATAGTCCCTTTCAAAAAACTATTTACCAATATTAAAAAAACGATGTGTTCTATGGAGTTATGGAAAATAAAGAATCAACTAATTTGTTCACCATACGTCTTTCCTATCCTCATTTCCAAGGGAAATATATCAGGGCTACTAAAAAATATGATACACGGTTTTCTTCCTTCATGGATTGAATTGGGATCTCTCTCTTCTTCTCTCTCTACCTCATTTTTGGTGTTGGGTTACATACAACCGATACTTCAGTTTCTTCTTCAACACAATTTGGGACAGAATACCCCTAATCCTTCAACAAGTTAAAAAAAATCAAATCTCCAACTTTGAGCTAGGAAGGGGAGATCTTCCCTATGAAATAAAAGTAGGTGTATTCCTTCCATATTTTTATATCTCTTTATTTTACCTTATACAAATTTTAGATTCTATATTTACATTTGATTCACTCTTCAATTTGTAATATCAACATTAACTACACTCTATGTTATAGATTATGATAATTCATCATGGATCATGCCAACACCAACACATCTAGATGAAAAAATATGAGCAAAGACAAAGTGTAATTTTCCTTACAGAATGTAATTTTAATATCATACTTAAAGGCAGAAAATGTTGACACTCAAATGTTGCAATTTATCATTTTGAAACTACTGAGTATAAATGTATTTTTGTCTAATAAAAACACCCACATCCTTTCCCTGCTTAGTACATCTTGTTATCTCTCTCCCAACTTATTTATTCCTACACACTAATTTGTTGACACGTTTTGAAAAATGAATTGATAGAATCAGTTCTTAACCGGTTCTCATCATGATGCAACTTTCATATTTCATTCATTATCTTCCTGTCAAAAGTCATACAATAGGATCAAAATGTAGTATCTATTCTTGACCAACCTGTATGGTATTGGACTAGCACATCTTCCAACTTTGTTTTCAATTGCAATATATTTTTAGATATTGTTATCCTCTTAGGTCGTCCCTTACATAATAACTTACGTTTTGATCCCTATATAAACAATTTAACATCACCTCATTTATTCACCTAGTAAGAACATAGAAACCACTTGGAATACTCATTTCAAATACATTCAAAATACACCTAAGACTTCTTAAATCCTCCCAAATATAATGCACATCCACTACGACAGTCACTACTAGAGTTCTAAATCACTCAACCATGTCAAGGAGTTCATCTTCCTTCATTTCCAAAGACTCAAAGATCCATAATTGATGTTTTAGCAAGGTTAAAACCATCTCAAGCATGTTCAAAGTGATCCAAGTTTTCAAGTAATTTCATCCATCTAGATATCACATGTTAAGTGGATATTTATGTGTGGTTTAAGGTCTCTTCAAAGTAATGTTGACATAGGGGATGCATGAACTCCACTTCATCCCAATAATTAATCTTCTTGTAGATTCTTTCACCCATGGTTAAGGTTTGATTTCCATTTAACTAATTTTAGATAGTTTTAGGAATCTATGATACGTAGGGTTTGACAATGAAGAATATTTCTAGACAACCAAGGGGCGTAGAAAATTTCAAATCCTCACTCCCAGCATGTCCAATACCATATAATAGCGGATCTAATACCATGAAAATGTTCCTAGCGAAGATCTGATACATGGGTTTCGTACTAGTGCCCTGTTTTATATGGGATCCTCTATAGAGAGAATAGATGGGACCAACGGATCCCCGATGGGACCAACATCTCTCCCCTATATAGAGTCTATAGATAGGCCCAACGCCCTATCTATATATGGGATCGTATCCCCATGGTCTAATGGCAATTGGGGGATGACATATTCATGATATATACGAGGATCCCTTTAAATTTAACATCCATTTGATTATTATAAGGTGATTTCAATTTCAAATTTGACATCCATTTGACTTTAAAGGAGATTATCCATCCCCCTAATAGATTATGAGAAACGATCCTAAACGTCAAGCGAATTTTTTTTACCCAATTTTATTAAAAAGCTTCATCTTGTTTCATTAACTGTAAAAGTATAAAATCATTATTTTCAGTCAGAGAACTTATGTAGAAATATAATAACATTTTTGAAACATAATATTTTTATTTTTATTTTTATTTTGGTGAAAAATAGATTTGTATTTTTTTTAAGATAAATATGTTTAAGAGATCTGTATTTGTTTTTTTTTTTTAATATAATTTGGCCGTTTTTATCGTTTAGCAGGGTGTTGTCAAGGGTAGCCCTAAATGTGCCGGCACATGACTTCCCAAATGAGAGGCAGCTGCAACAGAAACAGTAAAAGAAAAATATTATTTGCAGATTCCCACGACACCCCATGTGATGTGATGGGTGATAGGACCTGCCGCTCTATTTTCAAAAATATTACTGCTTTCCCGCAGCAATTTGCAGGTCATGTGACCACCTCTCCGCTCAAACTGGGTTTCTGTTAACCAAGCCCTCTTCAATCATAACAGAGCTTCATTTAAGGTAGTTATATCACATTCTCATCAATTCCACAGCCCTTTCAACCACAGTAGAAGAGTTTGTGATTTTTATCTGGGATTTTTTTTTTTTCATTTTGCTGATCAGATGGGGAATGCGGTGTTTCAGTGTGTGAAGCAGTGCAGTCATGGAGATCAGGCCATCAGAGTGATGAAAATGGATGGGCAGGTTTTGAAGTTTGAAGGCCCCTTGTATGCAGAAGAGATTTTATGCAACTACCCAAATGACACTGTATGGGTATTCTTATTCACTCCACCGTCCATGTACGTTGCAGGCCTCTGGAGGGCAATACAGAGCTAATGGCAGGGGAGCTCTATTATTTAATCCCTCATCCGAAATCCCGTCACTTGACGGAGAGTCCACCTGCTCAGACTCACCATAGGAGATGTCTGCCTCGATCTCTGTGTGTTTTCAGGGACAAGAAGCCTTCCATAGAGATCATTCCTTCTCCGTCACAAGACGGAGTGGTGAGATTGAAGCTGGTGATATCTAAGAAAGAGCTTGCTACTCTCATGTCTGAGAGCACAGACGCCATGACAATGGTGGAAAGCATTGTTACCCCACTGTTGACAGAAATGGAACCGGGCAACCCACCAAAGGTTTCTTCTTCTTCTTCTTCTGTGTCAAGATCGGCCGGAGGCTATTCATGGAAGCCTGAACTGGAGAGTATCCCTGAAATCAATGTCACATTGTATGTTTTCCACCATACCCAACTTATAAAATTAATGTTTTCTTCAAGGAAATCTGCATGGTTTTTATCCAATTTTTTCATTTGGGTTTTCAATTTGAAGGAAATCTTCATAGTTCTTATCCATATTTTTCTTTTGGGTTTTCAATGTGGGCTTGAAATCTGCACAGTTCTTATCCCTTTTTTTCATTTGGGTGTCCAATGTGGAGGACCTCTTACCTAATTAATCAATGAAGCATAGAATCTAGACCACTCCGTTTTATTCCATACCCAAATCTGCAAATAAATTTATTTTTCAATGACTTAAGCGTGGTTCTGATCTCAAACCGGTTTCTGGACGAACTCTGTCATGCGATTTTTCAGGGTGAAAATCAACTGAAATCTATTTAAGAGTCTGGTCTGCGCTTCAAAAAATATATGGTCTTTTTTTATGATGGATTACATAGATTATCCAGAAACCAGTTTGTAATCTCTGCAATCATAATAACTCTAATAATTCTGATCATTTTTTTCATTTACCTTTTTAATATGAAGGAAATTTTTACAGTTCTTATCCATATTTTCATTTGGGCTTTGAATGTGGAGAAACTCTTCACAGTTCTTATCCATTTTTTCATTAGGGTTTCCAACATGGAGGAGCTTTTAGTTAATTAATGAATAAATCACAGACCACTCCATTTTCTTCCATACCCAAGTTTGAAATGAATTTATTCTTCAATGAAATCAACACAGTTCTGATCTTTTTTTTCATTGAAATCTGCACAGTTCTGATCTATTTTCCCATTTGGGTTTTCAATCTGCAGGAGTTCATAGCTATTTGATGAATGAGATGGATCTGGAGCTCTTGGAAAAGCATGTTCTATGATGTGGGTTGTGCACTCAGTTTTGTTTTCAGAATATGTTGTAGCGTATGAAATCCTGTTGAGCATTTTTTCTGATTCTGGCTTGGTTTCAGTGATCTAGATGCTGGCGGGCAGTTTATTTGTACAGGGAGCTGAGAATAGTGAGGCTGTGTAGATTTTAGGAGGTTTTGTTTCAATTCCAACAATTTTGATGGACGACCTTCTATCATGATGTTTATTTAGCCTCACGTGAATTTTTGTGATGCAAGCCACATCAGTATGAGTTATGAGTCTATATAAAATACTTTGCTTCAAGTACCTAATAAATTTATGTAATGGGATCTTTAGAGCTCAAGTGGTCCCTGCTCCCTTGCCACTTTTTTTCCCTTCAACTTTAAGCACTTATCACAAACATTACATTTTTAAGTATGATTTTCTTTTGGAATTTGGAAACCATCCAATTACATAGAGTAAGTTTCATATATTGGGCAAAACAATGATGAAGCCTTCTTATACCAGTTAAGTAGTCACGATTAGGGGGCATTCAATATGCATTCATCACTTAGGGAACAATCTTGGCCCTATACACTTTTTGAGTCTCCATGTCGGGTATTTTCAGGGTCTACACTAAGCAAGACTTGATCCTTGGTGGGCTCATTCCAAGCCAATCAACTTTACCAAAAGACCAAGGGCCCTTAGATTATTTCATCAATTTAAATACAAATGGGCATAAATCAGTGATGAAAAATATTATGGTAAACAATTCTTAAGTTGCAAATTGATTATAGATAAATATTTGATCATTGTGTTTTGTTATATGAATCATGATGGATTAGTGTTTGTATTTTTATTGAGACCATGTGATGGATTACCTATAGTTTGTATTTTTATTGAGATTTATGGAGTGTGAATGTTCACTTCATGAGTGTGATCTATTTTTCATGTGAATGTATTATTTTAAAATATTTATTTAAATTACTTGTAATATTTGTATTGAACATATTAATGTATGTAATAAATGTGTAAGGAGCATGTCCAATAAGATTATGATATGACAAATCAGCCAATGAAGCGTTAATACATTTTAACACATGACAAAAAACAAATGAACAGTGCATGTTAATCAAATTGCCAATTTTTCCCCTCTCGTGACTTTTGAAACACTGAACTTTGACAGAGCCTCGAAAGGCAATCTTTTATCAGGAGTAACTGTTTAATTAGAGATGCGGATGGAATGTTTAGTAATAGTATCCTTTCCTTTAAAGGACAGAACGTGCAATGAGGCAGAGGCTCAGGGTCTGCTCGAAGGTCTCAAATTGGCAGTCAGTGTTGGTTGTGAAGTTTTGGAAATCAAAGGAGACTCCCAGGTGGTAATTAATGATGTCCGCAAGGTTTACAAGCCTGTCTTAATCCATTAGGCCATTTATATCACCAACATTTTGCATTGGTTGAACAAAATCCCTAAGTGGGTTTTAAACCACAATTATAGAGAAGCGAATTGTGCCATCAATTTCTTGGCTAACCAATGCATCATTAAGAGAGAAGGCTCGATCAAATCGGCGTGAGTTAGCACGTGAGAAGATTTACCCATCTATATGGCAATGGAAGGGTGTGTTCCATGTCATTAATCTACCTGAGTCCTATGAATTTTCTTTTCATTCTTTGTTCATTTGTGGTGGTTGGCTGTGGTGACCCGTATGTGAGAGCCAAGCTTAGAGTGCCAATTTCCGCTGCCTTTCATCTTTTCCTGCAAGGAGCAGAACATGACATTGCGTCCTTTGGAAGTTTCACAGGCTCACATACTAGTATCTTCAAACACATTGTTTGGGGTCTGTGTGCAAGGCTGAATTATGATCTATTTCGAGGGAGGAATATTTGGGCGATTCTGCCAAGGCTCAAGTTAATTCGAAAGTTGCTTCTTAGTTCATATGCATTGTCTGCTGACTATGCGGTCAGATGCATTGACAAGGTGTAGAGATAGCCCTCAATTCATTAATGCCCCAGCATAGGGTCAACTCGACATCCAAGCATATAGGAATTTGGGAGGGGTCAACCATTGCCTGAATAGTGTTTGATCCATAGGGATCCAAAATGACTCTACTTCATCAGATCAGTCAGCACGAAGAAGAAAAATAATACATAGAGGTTCTGTCTTTATAGTAACAGGACTGCCACTCTGTGTAGAGCGGCGGTTATAAGAACCGCCAACCCAACCAGGGTGGCGGTCCTGGTGGTCCCCATCGGTCTGCATTGGGTGGATGGTCCTAGCTCTTTCGGATAGAAAATAAAATATGAAACGAACAACCTTAGAATTTGAAAGGTTATTCGTGTCTCTTCTCCTCCATGACCTTTCCCATTCTCCAGTGCATGGGAGGACATGAGAAAGGCTATAAATATATGTTTGTAGAAGAGAACAAGATCATCAAAGCATGAAAGCAAGTGAGCAAGAAGTTCTTAGTGCTGGAATTGTGTTTTGTAGAAGAAAGGAGTGTTGAGACAGAGCAAACAAGTAATTGGGAGGAAGTGTGAGATATTATCTACTTCTCTTTCATACTTATTGTAAATTCTGTACTTATTGTTTTGAATTGGCCAATAAAAGTGGGAAGAAAGAGCAATTTCCCTTCCCGACTGGTTTTTCCTCCTCTGGAGGTTTCCAGGATAAAAATTGTTGGTGTTTATGAGTTTATATTCTTTCCTTTCCTGCAATTGTGGATTCTAAGCATAAGCAAAATTCATTCACTAGCTATCTCTGTCATTTTCTAATAGAAAGTAGAACAACAACGTTAATTTGTGATTCTGTGGATAATTCCAAAGTTGAAGAGTTTACAGATCATTTTGGTATCAGAGCTAACAAGTATCCAGGACTGTGGTATTCGTTCTTGGATTTGTATGACAGTGACGAGATCTAAAGGCGAAGAGGCTTTACCTTGCGATCCAGAAATTTCTACAAAGAAGTGGAAACAGAGAATTCGGGGACAAATGGAGGAAGAGAACTTGGTCCGTAGAATTGAGATGCTGGAGACCATGATGGATAGGATGTTTAGAAGGCAAGAAGAACTTGAAGATTTGCAGAAGATAACTTCTGTCAAGCAAGACTCCATGGACTCAGTGGTTCGAGGCTTAGCTGAAAAGTTTGGCATAGGGAAGAGCCACCGCAAGGAAGATTATGGGGAAGAGCATGAAGAAGAGACTTCAAACACAAGAGAAAAGGTAAAATCTGATCATACTCCTTTTAAAGTTGAGACGAAAGTTGAGATTAAAAGCTTTGAAGGACAAGTAGATGCAGAGTTTGCTTGATAAATGGTTAAAACAATTAGAAGTCTACTTTAGCATCCATAATGTCACTGAGGCACAAAGGATCACCTTTGCACGTCTCAAAATGGAGGGACATGCTCTGGTTTGGTGGGAAACCCATCTAACCACTTGTGAAAAGAAGAAGCGTCCTATTGTGAAATCTTGGCAAGAATTTAAAGAATTACTTAGAGCTAACTTCTATCCTATTGGCCACAAGACTGACCAAATGATTAAATGGCAGTATTTTAGACAAGGCAGTGGTCAAAGTGTGCAGGACTATACTACAGAGTTTCGGAGGCAGGCCATGTTGCTAAACATGGACTTGGAGGATGAGGATATTCTGACTAAGTACTTGGGAGGACTTCACACTCACCTTCGAAGAAAAGTCATCTCCACAAAGCCCAAAGATCTCAATGAGGCATGTGTGCAAGCATACTACATAGATGATGAAAAGAAGCAAGGAGAAGCAGAGCCAAGGGTAAAGCAGTCAACAAATCAGCAGAAAAAAGAGTATGGGAAAACAAGTAACAAGGGTAAGTGGAAAGGGAAAGGTAAACAAGCTGCCACTACTTTAAATACTTGTAAAGATCCCAAGAATTTTTGCAAGAACTGTGATATCAATGGTCATACTGACGCTACATGTTGGAAGTTGCATCCGGAGTTACATCCGAAGAACCGAACCAAGGACTCAAAGAAGTCCATGACAACTGTAAAAATAGAAGGGGAGGTGGAAATCGAAGATGACTCTGATGTAGATGAAAGGCTTGGATGCACGGCCACCAACATGGACAGCCAGGAAGAGGAGATGAGTAGACTATTCCAGATCAAAATCCAGATCAAGAGAACTAAGGTAAATGCTTTGGTTGATACCGGTTCTCAGTCTAACTTGATTTCTGAAGCAGTTGTAAAGAAGCTTGGTCTTGAGACTTACGAGCATCCACACCCTTATCCTTTGGGTTGGGTGAAGAAGGGTGTTGAAATTCAGGTAACAAGAAGATGTAAGGTCAAGTTTGGGATAAATTCCCAGTATATTGATGTTTTGGAAGCTGACGTTATTCCACTTGATGCTTTTGATGTTGTATTCGGGAGTCCTTACTTGTATATTAGGGATGCTATATTTATGAGAAGGGAAAACTGGTACAGATGGGTCAAGGATGGGATCAAGCTACAACATCCGGGCACACCAGCGTAAGACACGGGTTACTATGGTGAGTGCTAACCAAGCAAAATGACTTATTCAGGAAAATCATAATCAGTTTTGTTTACTTTTGTTAAAGGATAAACAAGATGGGGTAGAAGTTTCAGAGATTTCTAACCAGGGAAAGCATGATTTGGATAGTATTATTCAGTCTTTTCAGGAAGTATTTCAGGCTCCCAGTGGGTTACCACTAAAACGGGAAGTAGAGCATGAGATTCAGCTATTGCCAGAGTCCCCTCTACCAAACATTGGGTTGTATAGGCAATCCTTCTTGAGAGTACTGAAGTAAAGAAACAACTCCAAGAACTACTAGACCAAGGGGTGATACGTCTGAGCACCTCACCATGTGGTTCACCTATTGTGATGGTGCCAAAGAAGGATGGTTCTTGGAGAATGTGCATCGACTACCGTGCTTTGAACAAGATCACCATAAAGAATAGATATCCACTTCCCCGCATAGATGATCTCTTGGACCAGCTTCAGCATGCCAAATTCTTCACGAAGTTGGATCTCAAGTCAGGTTATCACCAAGTCAGAATGAAGGAGGAGGATATATGGAAGACTGCCTTCAAGACAAAACAGGGTTTGTATGAATGGTTAGTACTTCCTTTTGGGTTATGCAATGCACCTGCTACATTTATGAGATTGATGAATGATGTATTGCGGGATTTCATAGATTCATGTGTCATTGTATATCTAGATGATATCTTGATTTTTAGTGCCACATGGGAAGAACATCTAACTCATTTACAGCAAGTCTTGCAAGTTCTCAGGGAGAAACAACTGCTTTGTAATATGAAGAAATGTGAATTTTCCAAACAGTCACTTGTCTATCTTGGGCACGTGGTTGGAGGAGGAGAGCTATGAGTGGATCCAAAGAAGGTGGAAGCCATCACTAATTGGCCAACACCAACAGGAGCCACAGAGACTAGGAGTTTTGTGGGAGCAGTACAGTACATGCGGAAGTTCATTTCAGGCTTCTCCACGATTGCAACACCTCTACACATAGTGGCTGCAAAGAGTAAGGGTTTTGACTGGGGTAAGGAACAAGACAAATCCTTTGAGTTATTGAAATACAAGATTAGTCATGCTCCAGTACTTGCTCTTCCTAATTTGCAGCAGCCTTTTGAAGTAGAGATAGATGCCAGTGATTACGCTATGGGCACAGTGTTGCTTCAAGGAGGTAAACCCGTATGCTATCATTCTGAAACTTTCACTTCAACAGTTAAAGGATATTCAGTATATGATAAGGAAATGTATGCACTAGTTCAGGAAATTAAAAAATGGAAGCATTATTTGTTGGGTAAAGAAACTATTGTGCACACTGACCACAAACCTCTCCAGTATTTGCAAGCACAGTCTAAATTGCAGTAGGCAAGGCACTACAAATGGATGGGGTTCCTTCAGCAGTTCCATCTGGTGATCAAATACAAGAAGGGTAGTACAAATTTGGTGGCAGACATGTTGTCTAGGCCACCCACACAGGAGAATTTCTCCTGTTTGGCCACTATCTCTCAGATCGAGCCCTTCATGAAGGAAGCTTACGGAGAGGCATATGCCTAGGACAGAGACTTTGGGGTGACATTTCAGAAGTTGCAGTCCCAAGGGACTGAAAGGACAGGGATTGAATATTGTTATCTCAAGGATGGGATGCTCTACTGATGGGGGAAGCTTTGTGTGCCTAAAGAAGAAAGACTTCTATTGATGAGGGAAGCACATACCTCGAAAGTAGCGGGACATTTCAGTGTTGGTAAGACCCTAGCCCACTTGCAAAGGTATGTGTATTGGCCCAATATGCAAGAAGAAGTATCAAAATTTATACGTGGATGTAAACTTTGTTGTACTAGCAAGCCTAAGACTAGGAAGGAGGGTTTGTATATGCCTTTTCCAGTACCTACTCATCCTGTGGGAGGACATTTCTATGGATTTTGTAGGAGGATTACCTATGTCTAAACATGGCCATGACTATCTATATGTTGTTGTTGATAGATTCAGTAAGATGTGTATTCTTATGGCATGTAAAAAGACAATAAAAGCACATGAGGCAGCAAATATTTTCTTTGCTAATGTATGGGTGCATTTTGGCTTGCCAAAGTCTATTGTTTCTGACATAGGGATTCTAGGTTCTTGGGGAATTTTTGGACTTCTTTGTGGGACAAGATGAATACCAGGTTACAGAGGAGCACAACTTTCCACCCATATAAATTTGGACAAACAAAGGTGGTGAAGAAGACTTTGGTACAGTTGATCATAGGGTATAACAACAAATACCCAAGGACTTGGGATGAGTCCTTAGCCTACATTCAACATTCCTATAACCGGGCAGTACACACATCCACTATGAAGTCATCGTTTCAAGCATGCTTGGGATATTGTAGGGTATTGTACCACCGGAATGATGTTACACATGCCCCAATGATGATACAGGTCACCTCGCAAGGTGTTCAGAATCCAGGAAAGCTTGCCAAGTGTATGTTAGCATCTCAAGCATCTTGTTTAAGCTGTGTGTACTTCACTTTATCCTCTGCCTTTCTTTTTCTAAGCTTTTTGACCTTCAGTGACAAAAACCGCCACATGGCCAGGGCGGTGGTCCTGTAACCGCCGCCCTGCTCAGGGCAGTGGTCCTTCACGTGCATTTTCCAGCACATTCTTTTGATCACGACTTGCGTAATTTTTTAACATTTACCAGCTTTTCTCAACCACCTTAGCTTGTATTAATGTTTTATGTTCCCTGGAATAGTGTTTCTTCATTGTTTAATGGTAAAAGAGTTCTAATAGGAATTACCTTTGGGTGAATGTGAAATCTATAAATAGCCAACTTGTTTTCAAGCAAATGGCCCCTCAACTTCTCATTTCCATTGTTTAGTCTTTCAATTTCTTGCTTAGAATTCATTTTGTTTTCATGTTTTGCATCCATGCTAGTTTTCCTTTGCTGTTAGAAGCCATTCGATCTTCTTGCTTCAGTCTTGTTCATTGTTGTTCATACAAATTAGTTTAGATCAGAGTAGTGTCATTTGTAGATTGAATTCATTAGAGTTGCAGGTTGTGTTCTTCACAGAAGGTAGATTCTAGAATCTCTCGGTACACTTGTGTTGTATTCCCGTAATAAATCCTGCTAGGAATTACATATGCCAAGCTCTGTCACTTGCGTTGTCCCTCTCCTACTCGCATTATATTTGGTCTATATCCAAAGCTGCCATTGTTCAAAATACCTTTTTCTATTGATGCTAGCATATACACGCTCTTCTGGATTCACGTGAACATGAAAGAACGAGGAGATCATTCTGAGGGGACAAAATTCATACACTACTAGATTCGCCACTGTTCTGCAAATTGGATTCACCACTGTTCTGTTAAAAATTCAAATAGAGTAGGTTTTATCGATATTGTTCTGTGGGGATTGAAGTTTCTAGTTAAAACATATCAAATAGAGTGAACATGAAGGAATGAGGAGTGAAATATTTCATTTCAGTTAAATTTCATATTTTGAAATATATTGCCGGGGAAGCCGTGGGGATTGATAGTTTCTCAGAAACTATGATTCATTCCTCACTTCTGAGGTAGGATAGAGAATCTTTCAATTAAGTTAATCAGCTATTTAGTTATTTAGGATAAACTCACAACTGCATAGGCAAGTAGCTACACCAGGCTACCTTACTTGTTTTAATTTTGTTATTAGATTAGTTTTCATTTTCTGAATATATTAGATTAGTTGCTCTTTCAATTCTATTAAAAATTCTATCAAAAATACAAAAATATATATATATATATATATGTTGTAGATATATCTTGCATAATTAGTTTATTTTGTTTCAGTTAGGTTTATATTGATCTTGTATGACAATCACGGGACCTAGGGAGCCCAGGGAATATGTTTTTGAGCCAATCGTGCCTCAACCAAATCTTGTTGCAGCATTAACTGACATAGACCAAAATCTCAGAATTCAGGTCTTCCGAACAACAACAGACCTACAAGAAATCAGCACACAGCTAAGAGGATTAAACATAGAAGATGACAAAGCACACACGTTCTGGTCAAATCAGCCAAATTATAGACTGCCTTGATAGATATCCGTATGACTGTAGAAGGACCTGAAAGAGAGAAAACATTTGGTTGTGATCCACTAGTCCCACAGCCAGACACAGGAGACCTCCTCGTTGATATAGACACTAGCTTATGTATCCAAGTTGCCAGAACACCTGTTAGGTACTCAGAGAAAATCGTGCAACTTCTAGTTCTAAACGTAGAGGCCGAAAAGGCATACGATTACTGGATACTCAGAATCAGGGGTTGACTCTTCATATGACCATAGGAGGTCCACAAGCAACCATGATCTTATGGTTGTGATCTAAAGGTCCCACAACCCAACGGGCCTACAAATCAATCAAATATTGACACCAGCTTGCGAACGTTGGTGTTTAGGTCCTCTCCACTTCCACCAGATATTATCACACAACTATCATTATTAAACGTAGCAGCTAATCAAGCTAAAGATTTCTGGACTAGACCAGAGAATCATCCATAAAACACAAAAAGATCCACTACACATTTAGCCATTCCATTTTCATGACCTTGTCGGGAGATATATACGAAGCACCCACAGGTCATCTTCCACATATCCCACAACCCATAGATTGGATCATGACAGAGCTCGATATTGATTGGAGCCTTCGAGCAGCTATCCTCACCAAACGATCTATCACACTGGTTTAGGTTAGGAGGGCCTTCTTTGCCTTAGATTCAGAGATCCCATTATTGCGTGTTGAAGACATAAGATTACCTAACTAGTTTATCTGCACCCCACGTGTATTCCATCCCCACCGGCTGTCTCGGCACGACCTCGGGAGGTCAGGTGCAAGGAAGAGTTACTTGTAGATTCCCATGCTCGCTTGTCACTTTTCCATCGTACAAAATTGGTGAACCCGACGTGAAACAAACAACCTTCTGATTCAGAGTCATATTTCTACTTGTTCTTCCTATTACTTTCATCCACCTCATTAGCCTTCACATCAGCTTCACCAACAAAATTGGTGAACCCGACGTGAAACTTCCTACCTTCTGATCTGGAGTCTTATTTCTACTTGTTCTTCCAATTAGTTTACTTTTCATCTTTTCCACCTCATTAGCCTTCACATCAGCTTCACCAACAAAATTGGTGAACCCGATGTGAAACTTCCTACCTTCTGGTTCGGAGTCTTATTTCTACTTGTTCTTCCAATTAGTTTACTTTTCATCTTTTCCACCTCTTTTTTCCTTCACATCAGCTTCACCAACAAAATTGGTGAACCCGACATGAAACAAACTTTATTCCTCTTTCTGTTTTATTTCTTTCATCCACCTTTGCTCTTTCCCATTATTCTGCGGGTATTCATATACCCCCCAAATATGTCGGGATACGATGCATATGGCAGACCTCTCCTAGGTCTTGAAGCATACTACGATCAACTAAATAGACAACCATCACCCTCGCTCTCAGCATGGGGTGACAACTATTCAACTAACCGATTTTCAACACAAACTCGCCTCAAAGGACTAGATATAGTTCTTCTTTCCAAATAGAGGAGTTGGATCAGCTCACTCAAATGCAACAACCAGAGCCTTCAGGCTCAAACAACATGATGCTCACTGGAGAATCTGGTTCATCTCCTCGGGTGTTGCTTAGACCACAAATTAGTAGACAGTCAGATCCATATCTGTTTTTAGATGACGAATACTTAGCACATTATGCTAGGAGTGAACAATGCTCTCAAAATATGTACCCACCTATAGGAGGTTTGCAAACACAACCCGAGGTCTTGTTCCAAGAAAACACCCCCATTCCTCCACCTATAGGAAATGCCCTCGGTGAAACTTGGCAGGGCACCGATCAATTCATAGCAGGGTACCATATGCCTATACAACCTCAAGATATACAACAACCGCCACTAAGGCAAAATACCGTGTCTTCACCAAACGAGGTCATCTCAGCCTTAGTTGAGAAGGTTAGAGGGTTGGAACTTGCTCAAGCAAATCAAAATTCACAGTTCATGCAAGCAGGAACTTCCAATCCTCCACATCATCCCAGCCAAGTAGACCTCCTCACAGGAACAGGCACGTTGGGCATGCCTCCTCAGTATTTACAACAAATGCCAACTAGAACCATGTTTTCTAATGCCACTCCAGTTGAGAATATAATACCTCCCAGCTTAGTACAAAACAACCCATTCCTGAGCAATGCTCCTCCATACTTAAACATGTATTCCAAATCACCACAGGGAGATATGTTCTCTTCTCCTGGCATGTTCACTCAACCACAGGGATTTCCTTATGCCCCTGCAAATACATATGCTATGCCATATCAACAACCCATTCCACCTCCACCCCCTCAGCAAACACCATCAATGGTCGAAACCTATGCGATAGGGACTTATTCAGAATATTTGAAAGAACCTTTAGACTTCACTATACGAAGCGTCATGCTTCCAAGACCTCTCCCTGATCTACCCAAGTACAAAGGGGAGGGAGACCTGAATGCACATATTAAGGCCTATGCCACAGCCATTCGAGAACTGCTCCCTTGGGATGGAGTTGTTGCTAAAATATTCCCCAAAAATTTAGAGGGTATCACCCTCGATTGGTATTACAGAATACCTGAAGCCTCAATACATTCATTTAAACAACTCATTTCAGAGTTCATCAAGGCGTTCGACATGAACAAATTGTTGAGAACAGGAATCAGGGAATTCTTGCATATTAAACAAGAACACAATGAATCTGTTGCTCATTTCATCCAAAGATGGCGTACAGTCCTCTATTCTTCAGCAAGTGCTCCAAACATGGATCAGATGGAACTATGTGATTTATTCCTTCATTCTCTCAGCAGAGAGATAAAGGAAGAAGTCCAGAAGTTCCCACTAAGAACTTATGATGAAGTGCTCGAGAGCGCTCTCCAAATAGATCAAGCTGCAATAGATAGCGGTCGCAAGACATATGGAACAAATGGGAGGTTAATCATCCCCAACCAAAACACTACGACTTATCCTACTACCACAAACGCCAATCAAGGACCTAAAATCCTTAACAAAAACCACAGAGTGACAACAGATGGAGTGACTGACCAAACTAAAAAAGACAAACGTTGTAAATGTTCCACCACCAGTTAACAATCAACGAAACAACAATTTTACCCCAACAATCAACGCGGTGGATTTTAATCATCCCCAATGACAACAACAACAACAATGGCAGATCCAGACACAGGGTCCAAGTCAAAACTCAACTGGATATCAAAACCAAAACCAAAGGCAACAAACGCAAAACTTTAATCCTAATAGTCAACAGTTTAATCAGAGTTTTGGACCACAACACGTGCCAAACCAACAACCTAGGAGTTATAATCCCAACTTGTATTGTGGTTTCCACAAAATTTGAGGCCATGACACTAGGACTTGCCATGATTACAATAAGTTCATGCAACTTTTTCTAGAAGAACAAAGACAACTCTTCATAGATATGTTCTTAACAGATTTTGTGACACCTATGCCAAATACTTTCACAGGGGCAGTTTCCCCTCAAAACGCACCTCTTAAGATCTTCAATGATCCACTTCCAAATCACAATAACAATAATAAATTAAATCCAAATGGGATGAACAAAGGTGTAATGACAGGAAATAACGATCATGAAGCCTCAACTTCACTAAATCCACCTGTCGCACCACAATTAGGAAATCAGCCACGAACCAAGATAGTTGGTCTAGTGGAGTTAGATACTGAGCTGCACGTAGAAGCCATAACAAGAGCATGAGAATATTCTTCTCAACCAAATCCAATCTATCCACTAGAGCCAGATAACATTCAACAAATGTTGGTAAAACCCATAGGTGCTTATGATTTAATTAATGACTTAACAAATACCTTCTCTCACATCTCCTTTTTGGACTTATTGAAAAATTCTCCTGCCCATAGGGCTGCTCTTTTAGAAGCACTAGGTCTAGGTCATTTAATTAACATCACTCCACCTCCCGAAACACAAGTAAACCATATAGACTTCGATATCCACCCTCCAGGGCAGCCAGATAGGGATACCGAGTTTATATTCGAAATAAACAAAATGCCAACAGATGCTGAAATTACACGTAGAGGCAATCCAGCCTTGCATTTATAGGTGTGGGTTTACAATAATTACGTTAAATGTGCAATGGTTGACGATGGGGCAGCAGTTAACATTGTCCCCTTCTCTTTCCTTCAAAAGCTAGGATATGGAGAAACAAACTGTTCCACAACAAGAAATACGCTAAGAGGTTATGACAGCCTTAAAGCTACTTCAATTGGGACTATAATACTACCAGTCACCTTAGGACCCAAGACAATCCTCACCGAGTTTTATATCATAGATCAGGAAACCAACTATAATATGATCCTCGGTCGACCATGGATACATCGCATGAAAGCAATCCCTTCTACGTTATTCCAGGAAATAAGATTCTTACACCTAGGAAAGATATTCGTAGCAAAAGGTGACCCAAAACCATTCGACATACACCTAGCAGACCTGAAGAAAAGACCAGGCATTCACTCTGAGTTTGAACTCCCAACAAACCAACTTAACAAACCAATCGACTCAAAACTAGAAGAAAAATTAATACCTACAACAGAACTAGAAATTACGAACCTAGTCAAGGGCATCCCAGCCCTCAAGGATGAAGCTAACGTTGTAGAAACAGTGTCATTAGGAACTACTGCAAAAATTGTCAAGTTACTGGAACAAGATCTACCAATTTTCCTACCATTTGATTCCACAGGTATGGGATGTACCCTAGGAGTTGGTTCTCTTCCAGCAGAGGAACTTTACATGGTAGAAGTAACTGAAACAGAAGAAACAGATGCAAAGAATGTCCCAACATCCATTTTTCCTAGTAAATATTGGACTCTCCACTTCGATGGAGCTAGATGTCGCTATGGAGCCGGGGCAGGTGTGATCTTTACTTCTCCTGAGGGAAAGATCCTACCTTTTTCTTTTAAGTTAAACTTTGAATGTACAAACAATGACGCTGAGTACGAAGCCCTCCTCCTTGGCCTCATCATAGCCAAAAGGATTGGTGTTAATGACATCAGAGTGTTAGGAGACTCGCAATTAGTTGCAAACCAAGTCTCTGAAGTATATGAGACTAGAGCTGAGCACTTACAGCTCTATAAAACAGTGGTATTAGATCTAAGCAAAGGATTCAACTTCATATCCATTGAGGCAATCCCACGAGAACAGAACCTTCTCATAGATTCAATAGCAACCTCAGCTTCACGTTTTACCCCAAGTAATGAGTTGGAAGATACAAGTTTCAAGGTATCACTTCGTACTGAACCATTGGTGAAGAAAATATCAACGAACCCTCTTCTAACACATACAACTGAGAATGAATCTTCTATCTTACATCATGTTGACAGTGATAAAATTACTCTCGAATATCTAAATGCCTATGCAGAGCTACACCTTGCTCACCCTATAGTTGATCTTTCCCTAATACCACACTCCTCTTCCTACTTTGGAAATCCCACGGTAGAGTCTCCTCCATAGAAGGATCTCGATATCTACGAGATAGAAAATGGAGAAAGCTTGGAACTACCTCCAGCCCCACCTGAATTTGAAGAAGGTAACGCTTCTTTGATAGAAGAAACCATTGACATAAACATTGGAATGGAGGAAGAACCAAGAATTTTGAAGTTGGGATCCTCGCTAACTCTGGAAGAAATAGAAATACACACCCAAATCCTCAAAAAACATCAAAAGGCTTTTACATTTAATTATAAAGAAATGACGGGTATCGCACCACAAGTTGCGGTACATAATCTTGTCACTAAACTAGATGCGAAGCCAATTAAACAGAAGTCAAGACCAATGAAGCCAAAAGTGGCTCTCATGGTAAAAGAGGAAGTAGTAAAACTTCTCCAAGTAGGATTCATCAAGCCCATTGACTATTCACAATGGGTGTCTAATATCGTTCCTGTCCTAAAAAAGAATGGGAAGATATGCATTTGTATAGATTTTCAGGATATTAACAAAGCTTGTCCCAAGGATGATTTCCCATTACCATCCATTGACATTATCGTTGATGCAACAGCTGGATTTGAACTATTTTCCCTCATGGATGGGTTCTCAGGGTACAATCAGATTAAAATATCTGAACAAGATCAAGCCAAAACCACGTTTATAACTCCCTGGGGAACGTATTGTTATGTTGTCATGCCATTTGGTCTTAAGAACTCCGGCGCTACGTATCAGCGGGAAATGACTTATATATTCCATGATCTTATCCATAAAATTGTGGAATCATATGTGGATGACTTGTTGGCCAAGGCCAAGAAATGTTGTGATCATCCGGAAGTGCTCCGTATCATCCTCTCATGACTAATTGAGTATGGTGTCACATTAAACCCAGAGAAGTGTGTTTTCAGTGTAACAGGAGGCAAACTTCTAGGATACATTATATCTTCACGAGGGATTGATGTTGATCCGGCCAAAATACGGGTTGTTCTCGAAATGATCCCACCTTCGGATGAGTCTGGAATCAGGTCATTTCTTGGGAAACTCGGTGCAATCCGAAGGTTCATCCCAGATTTAAGCTTTTCCATTCATCCAATCAACAATCTACTCAAGAAAGATTATAGTATCGATTGGACTGAAGATTGCAATGAGGCCTTCGAAGCAGTTAAGCGCTTCTTGTTGTCACCACCCACGCTAATGCCTCCCAAGCCAGACCACCCTTTGATCCTATACTCATGAGCCACTCATGTCTCGCTGGCCTGCATGCTGGCTCAAGAAGACGATGATAAATGAGAACGCGTGATCTATTTCATTAGCCGAACGTTGCTTGATTATGAAACACGTTACACACAGGTAGAGAGAGAATGCCTTGCCATAATTTTTGCAACAAAATGTTTGAGACATTACATGTTAAACCAGGAAACAAGGGTCATTGTAAAGACAGACCATTTACGAACATTTCTCACACAAGGATCTTTATCTAAAAAGGCTGGCCATTTCATAACCCTAATGGGAGAATTTGAGTTAACATTCGTAAACCAAAAATCTGTTAAAGGACAAATCATTGCAGACTGGTTAGCTGACAATCCACTAGATGGAGGTGAGCTGGTAGATCTAGACTTTCCCGATGAATGTGTATACTTTGTTCGAAACCAGACCCCCCATTTCTACATGTCCCTGGTATACTGATATCATCAATTTTATCATGGACCATACATACCCAGAAAGTGCCACGTCACAACAAAGAAGGTGGTTACACATTATTACCGCTAAATATGTTGTTTTAGACCAAGTGCTCTATTGTAGAGCCTTCGACGACATGCTTCTAAGATGCATCGACATAGAAGAATCCAAGAGGATTCTTCATGAATCCCATAGTGGGATATGTGGGGGCCACTTCGGTGGTCACGCCACCGCTCGCAAAATACATCGGATGGGCTATTTTTGGCCCACTCTCGAACATGATGCAGTGGAATTTGTACGTAAGTGCCACAAATGTCAAGAATTCTCTCACGAGATTCACATGCCAGCACAATCCCTGCAACCAATAGCGACTCCGTGGCCCTTCTCCACTTGGGGTCTAGACTTAATAGGGAAATTCTCTCCCTCATCAACCGATGGCCATAATTTTATAATCACAGCCATGGAATATTTTACCAAATGGGTGGAGGCCATGCCTCTCACCACTGTACCAGGTTCGGTGATTGCCAAATTCATTTTGAACCAAATTATCTGTAGGTATGGTGTCCCACAAGTCATTATCTCAGATAATGGCACGTCCTTTAAGAATGATGAGGTTCGTGAGTTATGTAGCAAGTTCAAGATAAACCATCACACAGCCTCTCTTTACTACCCTCAAGCCAATGGGCAGGCTGAAGCGACAAACAAAACGTTGAAAGCTATTCTCCTCAAAACAGTAAAGGAAAACAAATGAGATTGGCATTTAAAATTATATCCAGCCTTGTGGGCCCACCGAACCTCAATAAGAACACCAACAGGAGCAACTCCTTTCTCACTGGTATTCGGAGCAGAAGCAGTTCTCCCACTTGAGGTTGAAATACCCAGTCTCTGCATCTCATTACAAGGGATTCTGGATGAAGAAGCTTAAAGGGAGGCACGCCTCTCTCAACTAGAAAGCCTTGACGAGGCCAGGTTAAATGCCGAACAATGGCACAGAGCCTATGCTGACCGGATGTGCCGGCAGTATAACAAAAAAGTCTATGAGCGAGAAATATATGAAGGAGATCTAGTTCTAAGACTAGACAGCCGGATCGATAAGAAAACTGGTGAAGGAAGAAAGTTCCGGCCCAAATGGTTGGGCCCATACCGAGTCATGAAGGACTACGGAAATGGTGCGTATCTCTTGTGCACACTAGAAGGTGAGGAATTTGGTGAAACTGTCAATTCCTTGCACCTTAAGCGGTTTTACGCATAAAATGTCAAAGTCATTGCTAGTACATTATAGCTACCTACATTGCATTAGTCTTTTAGCTGCTTCATTCTGTCCATTTCGTAAAAATGATAGTTCAGGAGCTTACTCTTAAAAAACTGTTACAAATTTCTGAAGATATTGGCAAAAATATTCATATCACATCTCTTCAAACATCATCAAATATTTTCAAATCTTCTCATCAATTTCGACAGACAAACATTGACGGAAACCATACCAAGACCTGCATACTTGGCTTTGCTCTTTCTTTCTACTAGGTAAAGTTGTCCTTGCCTACGGTCTGTTCTGGAAGCTTCTTGGTGTCACATCTATCCCTCTTAAAATCTCTTGGAATGAAAGGATATCCCAAAGTCTCATAGATCAGAAATGTCAAAATCAAATGAAATCAAAAGCACCAAGCAAACAAAATATTTTATTTTACACACTTCTTTGCCCCATCAACCTTCGGTGATAAGCCCACATCTCTTACTGGTGATGTGAGGTTGGGAAAGGAAAGAAGTGCCCTTACTCGCCTATATCTTGCCTTTGGTGACAAACCCATGCTTCTTACTAGTAGCATGAGGCAGGGTGTGGGGGGTCCAGTCACACAAACTAACAAATCTTGGTATGCTAAAAACACAAGTCAAATTATGTTAAGAGAAAGCAAATATCCAAACATCCAAATTCCAAAGAGATCAAATCCTCAAAACCAGATTTTGTCAACCAGGTTGCCATTTATGAATCTAAGTCTAGATAAACTGAAAAGTAAGTGGCCTTCTAAGCTTGGTAGTAGTTCTGAGTAGGGTGGGTGTGTAGGTCCAAATTTGGTTCTTGTTCTTGGTTTGTCTGTCTCTCATCATTCCATTCAATCAAACTCATACAACTTGTGCCCTTCCTAATTCTTGGTGTTGAGCCCTCGCGTCTTACTAGTTGCGTGGATTTGGGATTGGGGCAAGTTCATCTCTTTATCACTATGCATTCATCACATTTTTCCAATATAAGAAGGAATTACAAACATTTCCCAAAGAGTTCAAAAGTTCAGTACTACCATATGTTAGTATCATCTCATATCAGCACTGCAAAAACATATAGAGTAAAACATTCTATTTACTATCATTTGTTGTCCATTGCATACATTCTGGAAACATGAAAAAAAATATTCTAAAAACATCTAAAAACACATTTAGAAAATGAGTCACAAAATTCAAGATACCAAGAGTCTAGATCCAAAGATATATATATATATATATATATATATATATATACATCAAATCAGGTTTCATATACAATGCCATCATGCACTAGGCATGGTCAAAATGCTCAATGAGCCCGAAAAGTACAAAAATACTCATATAAACAACCTAACAAAGGTCACTACAAAAAGAGCCAAGTGGCCTCTCAATCCCTATGGGATCCCTCAGAAGGCACACGATCACGTCTAGGACTCCGGCTACGCCGGCGCTCTGAGTGCACTGAGGGCTTGCGGTCCCAAACAGTAGCTGTAGCCTCACTATGAGAGTGGCTCCTCCTCATCAGGTGCTCTGCAGCCCTATACCTAGCTACCTCAGCATGGAGGGAAGTCACCATCTTGGCCACATGCCAGACAGGGGAAAAAACATCGGTATGCCTACCGGCTGCTGAAGGCTCCCCTGCATCCACGGATAGCTCAGCACGAGTCTTCTCCATGGGGAGCATCAGGGTGTCAGTACATACCTGGCGAATCAAGTCTCGCCACTCATCAGCAGTCTCTGCAAGCAAAGGAGAAAACAAATTAGAAAATAATCAAAAGGTGAAACCAAGGATGAACAAAAAGAGAGGTAGCAACTAAGGCAATTCTAGCTAAAACAAATATCAAAAGAAGAGTGACAACTCACTCGGATCTCTGGGCCTCCAAGAAGGATCTCTAGGATCCGCACCTACCATGGATGCCGCCACTGACTGGTGTCCCCCTCCTATGTCTAGGACAACATGGCATCCTACCACGGACTCATCCTCTCCACCTAGGTCCTGAGAAAGTAACTCCTCTGAGACTAGAGTCACCCTCTCCATGCTCTGCTCTACCCTCTCAGCCTGTAGGATCTCCTGAGTGTCATGCCACTCGGGATCGCTATCCTCTTCCCCACCGACTCACTGATCTCCATGTCCTCGGTCTCCTCCTCTGTCTCTCCCCCTGTGAACTCCTCAGACTCAGAGTCTATATCAATGGGGTCATCACTGCTATGGGCAGGACCGGCGGCAATCCGAAGTAAAGGTGCCTGAGGAGCACCGGCTCTCTCTCGAGCACGTACCACCCTCCTGGCTGCAATAGGGATGCCAGGAGTAACAACAGTCCAACCCCGGCCTCTAGGACCTCCCCTAGCCTCCCGAACTGATCTGAACACTGGCACCACTGGGGGAAGCATGTCAATGTAAGCAAGGCCGAACTGCTGAGGCACTCGATCAAAGGGGTGTGTCTCTACCTTCCCCATCCTATCCACAAGCTGCCCTGTAGTAGAGCAGGAAATCAAAGTAAAGGTCTCCTCACCCCACAACCCTGCCATGGCCTGATAAGGTGTGGCCTCCATATCCTCAGTAGTCAGGGAAGCAACTGGCTGGTGGGGTGCTCTAAGCACCATCATCTCTGTCCATCTAGCTGCCCTCACGGCCCCAGGATCCTCCACCTCTATGTTCCTCCCATAAGGGATAATGCGCTCATAGACCCAGCTCATAACTAAGGTCGGATGGCTCAGTGACTGTCCCTATAATCGAACCACCCTGTATAAGTCATGATAGGTGGTCCCAAGTATATCAGCTCCCCAGGCATAAATCTGACCATGTGCCTCAATCTGTGTGATGATGGGGGCCCAGCAGTAGAGAAAAGTATCCCCTCCCTTGTCCCGAATCAATCTTGAAGCAAGGATGCCCATAGTGGCCTGACGGATCAGAGGGATGGGCAAGCCAGGAATAGAATGGACCTTCACCCCCTTCTTCGAACCAGTGGAGACAACTGCGTCTCCCATATAGGTGGCCCACTGAGTCACCTGAGCTCTGGATACTGCTGTATCAAATGAAAGTCTCCTCCCAATAATCGGGACTCCCAAAATGCGGTAGACATCCTCTAGGGTGATAGTCCACTCACCCCTAACACCTGGAAATTGGAAGGTGTTCCGATCTGCATCCCAGTAAGAAAATAAGTCACATAGTATGTGACTGGCAGGTGCAACGTGGGGGACCCGTGCAATCCTCAATATACCTGCCCTCTGGAGAGTATCCTGCTCAGCCTGAGAGAGTGCATCTAACACTGCTGGAAGCCAATCACACTCCCTCTCTCAGCTCCATCTAATGTACTCTTCCTTCTTCTACAAAACACCCAAAAACATGCAAAAAGAAGCAAGTTAGTATCAAGATTGCATTGGAAAAATCATTAAAGCAAGTAGGAATACTAAAAATGCAAAAATAAACTCAAAATAGTGTTGTTTTAACACTCTGTAGAGGACCGCCACCCTGAGCAAGGCGGCGGTTCCGTAACCGCCACCTTAAAAGGTGGCGGTCCTATAACCGCCACCCTGCTCAGGGTGGCGGTCCTGTCCCGCGACTACAAATGGGTCGCATGCCCTAAAAATGCTTTAAAATACAAAAAATCGATCGTTTTAGCTAAAACAAAAGCCTACCCATTAGGCGTCCCCCCTAAGAGACACATTTAAAACTGACATTTCTAAAAATAACCCCCCCACAACAAAGATTTCATCATTTTAACATTTTGGGTGCAAAAACGTTAAATCAAGAAGAACTAACCTGGGATCTCGCGGGTCGAGGTTCTGCTCGCGGAGGCATGATCACTATCTCGATACGAACGTTTCGACTATACTCTCGTTGAAAACCATCACCGTGGGTCCCAGAGCTCAAAAACTATCAAATCGACATGCGCAAATGAATAGGAAAATAAGCCCATTTTATATATATATATATATATATATTATATATATATATGGTGTTTTGACTCATTTTGAATGCCCCTTTCACAGGTTTAGAGCACCGATGGAGGTAAGTTCTCATCCCCGTGCGCAAATGGTAAGTCCTCATTTCATACTAATTTAGTATTTATTTTTCGATTTATTTTATCTATCTGCACTTGAGTCCTCTTTCCATTTTGCAGGTAACGGGAACTTGGAAGGTGACATTTCGACACACGGGCGTGTCAGGTATAATTTCTAGCTTCCCATTTTGGGACCGCCATACTCAGGACCCACCGTTTTATGCCTCTTCATGGTTAAAACGCTTCTCCGAGGGGGCAATATGTACGTACCCAAAATTGTAGGGTACTGTACCACCAGAACGATGTTACACATGCCCCAATGATGATACAGGTCACCTCGCAAGGTGTTCGGGATCCAGAGAAGCTCACGAAGTATATGTTAGCATCCCGAATGCTTTATCCAAGTTCCTTGTGCTTCGCTTTATCCTCTGCTATTCTTTTTCTAATCTTTTTGACCTTCAGTGATGAAACCGCCACCCTGCCAGGGCGGCGGTCCTGTAACCGCCACCCTGCTCAGGGCGGCGGTCCTTCACGCATTTTCCAGCATGCTCCTTTGATCGCGACTTGCGTAATTTTTCAACTTTCACCAGCTTTTCTCAACCGCCTTAGCTCGTATTAATGTTTTATGTTCCCTGGAATAGTGTTTCTTCATTGTTTAATGGTAAAAGAGTTCTAATAGGAATTACCTTTGGGTGAATGTGAAATCTATAAATAGCCAGCTTGTTTTCAAGCAAATGGCCCCTCAACTTCTCATTTCCATTGTTTAGTCTTTCAATTTCTTGTTTAGAACTCATTTTGTTTTCATGTTTGCATCCATGCTAGTTTTCCTTTGCTGTTGGAAGCCATTCGATCTTCTTGCTTCAGTCTTGTTCATTGTTGTTCATACAAATTAGTTTAGAGCAGAGTAGTGTCATTTGTAGATTGAATCCATCAGAGTTGCAGGTTGTGTTCTTCACAGAAGGTAGATTCTAGAATCTTTCGGTACACTTGTGTTGTATTCCCGCAATAAATCCTGCTAGGAATTGCATACGCCAAGCTCTGTCACTTGCGCTGTCCCTCTCCTACTCGCATTATATTCAGTCTATATCCAAAGCTGCCATTGTTCAAAATACCTTTTTCTATTGATGCTAGCATATACACGCTCTTCTGGATTCATGTGAACATGAAGGAATGAGGAGATCATTCTGAGGGGACAAAATCATACACTACTGGATTCGCCACTGTTCTGCAAATTCCAGGTTTTATCTGTCAAAGTTCTAGTTAAAACATATCAAATAGAGTAGTGAAATATTTCATTTCAGCTAAATTTCATTTTTGATATTGCCAGGGAAGCTGTGGGGATTGATAGTTTCTCAGAAACTATGATTCATTCCTCACTTCTGAGGTAGGATCGAGAATCTTTCAATTAAGTTAATCAGCTATCTAGTTATTTAGGATAAACTCACAACTGCACAGGCAAGTAGCTACACCGGGCTACCTTGCTTGTTTTAATTTTGTTATTAGATTAGTTGTCATTTTCTGAATATATTAGATTAGTTTCTCTTTCAATTCTATTCAAAATTCTATCAAAAATACAAAAATAGAGGAATATATATATATTGTAGATATATCTTGCATAATTAGTTGTATATATTTGCATAATTTTTATTTCATTTTAGGTTTATATTGATCTTGTATGACAATTACGAGACATATGGAGCCTAAGGAATACATTTTTGAGCCAATCGTGCCTCAACCCAATATTGTTGTAGCATTAACTGACATAGACCAAAATCTCAGAATTCAGGTCTTCTGAACAACAATAGACCTACAAGAAATTAGCACACAGCTAAGAGGATTAAACATAGAAGATGACAAAGCACACACGTTCTGGTCAAATCAGCCAAATTATAGACTGCCTTGATAGATATCTGTATGACTGTAGAAGGACCTGAAAGAGAGAAAACATTTGGTTGTGATCCACTAGTCCCACAGCCAGACACAAGAGACCTCCTCGTTGATATAGACACTAGCTTACGTATCCAAGTTGCCAGAACACCTGTTAGGTACTCTGAGAAAATCATGTAACTTCTAGTTCTAAACATAGAGGCCGAAAAGGCATATGATTACTGGATACTCAGAATCAGGGGTTGACTCTTCATATGACCATAGGAGGTCCACAACAACCATGAACTTATGGTTGTGATCCACAGGTCCCACAACCCAACGGGCCTACAAATCAATCAAATATTGACACCAACTTGCAAACATTAGTGTTTAGGTCCTCTCCACTTCCACCAGACATTATCACACAACTATCATTATTAAACGTAGCAGCTAATCAAGCTAAAGATTTCTGGACTAGACCAGAGAATCATCCATAAAACACCAAAAGATCCACTACACATTTAGCCATTCCATTTTCATGACCTTTTCGGGAGATATATACGAAGCACCCACAGGTCATCTTCCACGTATCCCACAACCCATAGATCGGATCATGACAGAGCTCGATATTGATTGGAGCCTTCGAGCAGCTATCCTCACCGAATGATCTATCACACCGGTTCAGGTTAGGAGGGCCTTCTTTGCCTTAGATTCGCAGATCCCATTATTGCGTGTTGAAGACATAAGATTACCTAACTAGCTTATCTACACCCCACATGTATTCCATCCCCACCGGCTGTCTCGGCACGACCTCGGGAGGTCAGGTGCGAGGAAGAGTTACTTGTCATACAATTCACCTCTGTTGGGAATTAAAATCTTCAAGATTAGTACACTCAATGAGATAGGTGACACTATCTATATACCATGGAGATGCAACGACATTGGGATTATCTATGTAGTAAATTAATTCATCATAAAACTCAAGGTCCACTAAATCTCCTGATTCCAAGGGGTTGTCTCTAATCCAATCAGCAAAAAATTTCCCCTTGACTGATTTTAGATTAATATAAGTCATTTTGAATTCCAACATGAGCATATTTAGGTGACCAACCTTCTTGGAGAGGGTTTGTTGTGTTAAAAAGGTAAGTAATCCTTGATATTTCATAATCACCCTATCCTCTTGATTTATCATAAAATTCCTTAAGGTTTTGGTAGTAAATACTATAGCAAGGCATTCCTTTTTAAACTGTGAATAATGTGTTTCATAATCCAACAAGGCATGACTAATGAAATAAACATGTATATCTTTACTATCATCATTCTCTTGCAAAAGTGTGTAGGCTATTGAAATGTACATTATGTGAAGCAAAAAAACAAAAATAAAAAAGCTTCTCATTTTTTTCTAGTTCTTAAAACGTAAAGTTTGTTTTGACATTTTATTTATAAGGTTCATAATTCAATATTCATATAGTTACAATGTTTTGATTGGTTGAAGTAAAATAAAAAAGGTTTTAATTGATGAAAAATAAATGTGCTCCATGATAAATAAAGCTCTAGCTAATAGAATTAAAGGAAAAAACTCTTTAAAAAAAACAATTCAAACTTTGATAAAAAATTATTAAATTACAAATAACATATTTTAATTGGCTACTGTAAAAGTGATTAATTGTTTTGGTGAAGACAATGTACCTCCCTTCGACATGATAATTAAGAGATGGATATTAAGGGATAACGTTGGATTAAGAGTTTTGACCATGTAGGCAATATAGAAAAAAGTTTCTCTCAATCATCCTCTAACATGGACTTCATCTCATACATTTGGTGAATCATATTTTGTAAGCAGTGTCCTTGTGATTAGGAAACCAATACATCATAGTAAATTTACTTTGGTAATCAAACATTATCCAAAATAATACAACTCTTAAATTTTTCTAAGAGCTCTTTGGTTTTGTTTATGTGTTTCTTGTCATTTAACCACTCAAAATTGTTTTTAAAGAAACTTTCCCTAACCACTCTATCATTCCTTTTTGTTCCTCTCATCCTTATCTCAGGGCTCATTAGTAATTTCATATTGCGATTGTCAGGTACAGAAAGTTGTCAAGACATGGAAAGCCAAATGGAGATATTGAAGGTATCTTCATTGTGAACAAATACATGTTGAAGTGAAGGAGTTTTACCTATTCCACCCATACCAACTATGGCTCTAACAAAAGTTTGATTTCTCTTTTTTTTCATACTTATAATTTTAGATGAGTCAAATTAGGTGTTTGATCTCAAATATATGTGCTCTATTTTTGAACAACCATCTACATCACGGTTAGGAGTTTCTATTTTTTAATAAGGGATTTTGATTTCTCAATTAAATCATTAATTTAACATGCTTATGTAATGTATTTCACTTTCTCCATTAGATGATTGAATTATATGTTGGATACATGTGGTAGTATGGTAGAATTAAATCATTTAAGAATGCATTACACGTACATTTATTACTTTACACGTAATACATACAAAACACATTAGTATTATTCGAATTTACAAACAACAATGACAATTCGTGCACATTTCATTATCATGTTTTTTAACCACAGACAATATAATATCATCAATGTTACCCTAGATAAGAACCTAAGTTTCCTATGACTTAAACTGACATTGGTAGGCGTCCTATTACATACTACATAAAATATGCATAACTAGTTTAATCCACCATATTGTGTTAAAGTAAAATAAATACTTACATCACAAATAATCTCCTTAAATAGTTATAAACCTTTGAATTAAATAAAACTTCTCTGAGTTGAGAAACCTTAATTTAAATTAGTTATGATCTGTTAATTATTTATCATCCAAACTCAATATTTTTTTGTTAACACCCAATTAACGGTGTTTCCCTCTAATTAATGCTTACAATATTATTAAAAGAGAAACTCTTTAAATTAATTTTTCTCTTAACATAAAATGTGCACTCTTCAATAACTTCCACCTAATTAATGAGGTTTCCCTCTAATTAATGCTTGCAATCTTATTAAAAGAGAAACTCTTTAAATTAATCATCCTCTTAACATAAAATGTGTACTCTTTAAATTAATCTTCAAATGAAGCTCATTTCATCACTCAATATATATTTTATGTGGCATATCTCTTCTTGGAAAATTGTAAGCCTTATTTCTTCTATTTTGCAAAAACATGTAATAGGGAGTCAAAGTTATGAACAAATCTTTGAGGCACCAATTATAAATGTTTCAATTCCTCTTTTGATGCAAGTAATAGAAGAGAAGAACATTGTGGGAATGATACATCTAAAAGTGCTTAACGAATGGCCCAATCACATATGATTTTCCAATTCTTGTTGTTCCTTGAATTTTTATGAATAATGGAAAGACATTTAGATGTTGATGATAATATGTCAATATTATATCAAGTGTTTAGCTCATAAAGTTTGATATTCATCATTTATAACCAACCCATTATCTCTCGTGGTGTTTATGAATTGTATTGCTTTATTTGTGTATTCTTCACCTCGATATTCATTACTTCATGGTTCTTTTCTATCAATATCCCTTCTTCCCAACATATTTTTTTCATTTACTTGTAAAATTTGACCACGTTAAAGCCTAGATATGATTTCTCATTTATGTTCCATTGTATTTTTTGAATGTTGATTAACTTCATCTTCATAATCACTATTATTATCAACATCTTCTATAATAGTTGTTCTCTCCACATGCCAAGGATTATAATTGAATTACTTCCAATTTGATTTTATTGAATTAGAATCAAGTCTAATATCTTTTTCTATATCATGAAATAAGTTTAAAGCAATAACTCCGACTAAAAAATCAACCCATTTATGTGATTCACACAAAGGGTGTAGAAAACACACTATTACTGAGAGGGGGGTGAATTAGTATTATCTGATTTTTGCTTTTTAAAACATTAATATCCATAACAACAACAATAACATAAGATATAACAATTCCACAACACAATATTTAAGTGGAAACCCTTTCAGGAGAAAAACCACATAGAAAAGACTTCTTAGAGCCACCATCCAAATCCAATCACAAAATTAATTGTTTTATAAATTTTTGGAGGAACCAACCTACTGGAGACAACAATCCCTAATGTTAAGCACACACTCAACAATGATTTGTGAGCACCAACTCACTGGAGACACCAACTCAACAATCTAACAATTTGCCTTCTGTAGTTACTTCTTCAACATGATGATAGCGTATAGATGACTATTTACTTCTTCTTGTTGTTTATGTACACATGCACTTCGCATTCAAATTATCTTCATGCTATGCTCGCTCTTTGTTATTTTTCAACAACTCAACATTCTAATCTTCTTGAGTTTTCTCTTCCTCTCTCTCTTCATTAATTTTTCTGATGTATCTTCATTAATCGCTCCTTACTTCATCCTCTCTTCCTTTATTTTCAAATTGACATCATAATATCGTGAGTTCATTTACTAAATTTGTAGCACCCACCCATGTGGGACCAAAACACAAGACCAAATATACTAGAATATATATTTTTTACTTTCATTTTTTTGATACAGCTATGTGACACCTTATATGCTCACAAGAGATTTTGAACACCACATGCAACATTTACACCAACATGAAGAACATGCAGAAATCAAATGACACAAGATGCAAATTGATGCCACACTTATATAAATGAACAAGTATGAAACTATGACCCAACCACAACATGAACATCACGAATATGAACCCTCCACAATATTACACTTTCATGATTAAATATTTGTTGTATTCATATTCCAATATTAGCCTTAAGGGTTTGAAGAACCCATAGCATGAAAACATACATTTTCCTTACTCTAGGTTACATTTCTGTTATTTCGTTCAACACTTAACTTTATATGGTTCCATCTTACTTGCCATTTAAAAAAAACTCCCTTATATAACATGATAGGTCTCGAAATCATTTATCATGTAAGCATATATTCTTATTCACACTTAATCACACGAAAAGAGTGAACATTGGTTTAAAGGAAAATGATTCCATATTTTGTTTACTAAAAAATTCCACATCTTAGGGGCACTTTTGATAGACAAATTTGACAATAGGTTTCAAACACCAATATTATAAAAGGTCCTAGATATTAATTTACTTCTATTTGCATCAAGGATTCTACGTCCAACTAAAAGTCAATTTTGGAGTGGTTCAAACCCCTTTATCTCATAAACCTCCAAGTTTTACTTTCTTTAACAAAAAATGACACCTCAAGAATAAAAATTAAATTCTAAAGGTTACTAAAAAAATTCATTACATTTGACTCTGCTATGATTTAATAATAGGTTAGAGTCATTTCTAATGGTTATACACCAGAAGTTTTCTTTTCTAGATAGGATAATATTTTTCTCAAATGATCAAATTCATGTAGAACAGTCTATATGTACTTTCAACAACAAAAGAAGGCCTGATTAAGTTATAAGATAACTCTAATTTTCACTTATGTATCAGTCTTATATTAATCACATTTTACATGAGCCAGGATTCTATTTGAGGTACTAAGTGAGGTACTTGTACGACCGAAAATCAACACGTGACCTTCAATCACACTCGACCTCCCGAGGTCGTACCGAGACAACCAATCTAGAATGATTGGATGGTATGGGTAGTGAAAATATAGCAAATATGCGATATGTGGACGAAATATGTGGAAATGGAATGAACAAGCTATCAAGGTAAAATAATGCCCTTGACCCACAATATTAGGATCTACTCGTCGAGGGAAAGAAAGGACCTTCTAACCTGAATGGGTCTAATGGATGGGTCAAAAATAATAGCCATGCGAAGACTCCAATCAATGTTGAGCTCCATGGAAATCCTCTATAATGGCTGTGAGATACGTGGAAAACCAGCGGGTGCCTCGTAATGATGTCTAAACAAGGTCATGGAATAAACGAGAGCGGCGTGGTTCTGTTAGATCTATGCGTAGTTATCTAGTTCAGTCTAGAATGTGAGGGCTCAATGAGCTTCTTCGTTCAGAATTTTTAATTGTCTTACAATATCTGGTGGAAATGGGGATGTTCTAAAGACTAGTGCACGTAATCCGGTGTCTAAGTCTATCTAGTTTTCAGGCGTATTTGGTTAGGGGGACCACTAGATCACAACCGTAAACTTTCTTTGGCCGTGGTCCTTGTATGGTCATACGTGTTTGATCTGGACTCTATTGTCGAGGGTGGTCCAATATTCGTAATCCTTGTCGGCTTCAATGTTTAAAGTGTTTAGTTGTGTAATGCGATCAAAGTACCATGATGGTGTTTTAAGGACAAGCATATGAATTCTAGTATATATGTCCGTGATAATTTCGGGCCCGTTCGGTTGGGGGACCCATGGATCAAAACCATATGTTCGTTCTTGTTGTGGTCTGGGAATGGTCATGTATGCATTTGTGAAATTTTAATCTACGAAAGAAAATAACAAGCTAATCTAAGTGAATGAAAGTTATACTATGTTTTTATATTTTTGATATAAAATAAATAAAGCAATGCAAAACAATTAATCTAATTAAAAGAAATATTTTTGTATTTTCTGGAACTTTCTAGAATAATGAAGAAATGAAGAAATAAATTGCTTCTACTCCTAATTAAAAAATCATATACAAATACATAGTCGAATGTAGCTATTTATTTGGGAAACAATGTAATGAAATTACTTGTATAATTCAGATTAAGAGCAACAATAGAACACCAAACAACACAATTATTCAGAATAATGATCTCAATATGTAATTAGAATAGTTTCGCCACTTCGAGGGGGAAACCTCCAAACCATATAATAAGACGCAAATGCTCAAATGATAATGAAATACTACCTATAATCCCCTATATATACTATTCATATGCTATGGCCATCACCAAGGTCGACCTATTAAGCATGAGAAAGTATAAATGATATAATAAAATGATATGGTAAGCCACAAGTCAGCTACTCATATCCTAATACAAGCAATAGGTTAAGGGCGTAGCATGCCCTTCCCCTTCAAACCAACGTTGTCCTCAACATTGAATAATCCTGGATGTTGCTACAGAAAACCCTCATCCTCCCAGGTGGCGTCTTCTATGCTCATATTCTTCCACTTGATCAGATATTCCTTAATGTCTCTAGTTCTCAGCCTCTTAGTACATGTTTACAGAATCTTCTCTGGCTCCAAAATGATTCTTACTTCCTCGTCAAGTTCTGATAACTCTGTCCAGGCTTCAAATTTCTATCCAATAACCTTCTTCAAGCATGAAACATGGAATACTGGGTGTATGTGTGAAGATGGAGGCAACTCTAGTTTATAAGCAACACTACTAATTTTCTGTAGAACCTGATGAGGGCCATAATATTTAGGAGCAAGTTTGTTTTCCTTTTTCTGTTGCTTTAGGGACATCTGTTTGTAAGGCTGGAGACGTACAAAAACCCAGTCACCAATTTCAAAATGTCTTTCACTACGGTGTTGATCTGCTTGTTGTTTCATCATGTTTTGTGCTAATGCTAGATTCTCCTTCAAACTAGTCAAAACCTGTTGTTGATGTTGAATGTGTTCTTTAACATCTTTGACCTTAGTTTGCACCCTCAAGGAGGAAGTTATAAAAGGTGGATGGTAACCATATAATGCTAAAAATGGGGTCATTTGAGAAGAGGTATGAAAAGATGTGTTATACCACCATTCTGCCAGTGGTAGCCATTTAATCCACCTTTCCTGCTTATCTGATACAAAACAACGTAAATACCCCTCTAAGCATTTGTTGACCACTTCTGTTTTCCCATCAGTTTGAGGATGATAAGATGAACTATGAGCTAGCTGAGTACCCAAACATGAAAATAATTTTCATCTGTTGTTGCAGACTCACAGCACCCCTGGATGCAAATCAGGCTTCTAGGTTGATGTTCAGGCATCCAGTGTGATTGCACAACATGGAATCCTTTCTCCAAGCGTGGGACTTGTAAAGATGAGAAAAGATTCTCCAGAGAAGGCTGGTTCCTATTCCTCTGTTCAGATGCACACAAAAAATGCAGAGGGTTTGCTAAAACCTAATCTAACTTGCCAAGGAGACAGGGTAAGAAAATGCATAGAATAAAACCTAAACTACAAAGGTGATGCACCGAGGAATGTTAGACACTCGTTTTGCAAATTTAACACAGACCACATAGATGCAATACAAACACCATGCACAGGTAACCAAACTGCAATAAGAGATCAAAATGACAGCAATGAATACATGAGAGGGTCGAGAGTCAATCACAACACATATATTATTGCTCAAGAGTCGATACAGTACATTGCAGTGGCCAAGAGGCAAAAAAGACTGGCATTACAACCCATATGGGAGGTTTGAAAGCTCCACAATTCTCTTGCAAGCGAGGGAAGAAGGGAGGATGCAAAACAAAAATGTCCGACCCCTTAAAGGAGCTCTTCTTTACAATATATATCAAGAAATGAGAGAGGGAAGAGAGAGGAAATCCAGAATCTGCCCCAACCACTTCTTGGTAGCATTAAAAATCATCTCATTATGACAGAAGCGGCGGATCCTAGCAAAACGGCGGGCTGTCTAACAGGAGCGGCGAGCTGTCTGCTGCATTAAAGTTGGTTGTTGAAGCATTACTTCTGTCTATCACCACGCGTCAGAGACGTTTTCTTAATTTTATCCCTCCAAAATACACTAAAATGTGAGATTGATCCTAGAATCATGTAGATAATTTCAACAGCTTTCCGTTGATATAAAGAACGTGCAAATCCGAGCTCTGGATCGAAAGATACGAAGGTCTGAAGATTTAGGGCACAAAACAGGCAAAACGGATTTTTAAATTTCTTTTCCCGCACTCTGCCATCTGGATGACACGTGGCAGGCTCTGGTTCGCTGAGTAATTTTCTCTCTCCACCTTTTCGTGGGATTTTCTTGTGGGCCCCTTAAACTTGGACACGTGGCACTATTTCATTGGTTCGGATCAGTGCTCGAAAACTCGCCCCTTTGACCTTTTGGACCTTTTTCCTTGGCGACACGTGTCATGCTGTGATTTGTCCACGGGCCTGCCGGATTTTCGCGTCCACCGCGTCCTTTTGTCCCGGATGTCCCAGTGCTTCGCGGGACAGAATCCTCCGATCCGCCCGAAATGGGCTTCCTCGTCCCTTTTCTGCCGGTGACACGTGGCGTGATCTGATTGGCTTTCGGCTCCTTCGGCTATCCGCGTCCGCGCGCGTCCCTTTGTCCCACTTGTCCTTGTGCTGAAGTTTCCTGTTTCGGCCGATCCGGCCGGTTCGCGTCCTTCGCGTCCATTTGTCCCAAATGTCCCAGTGCTGTCTGGGACAAATTCTTCCGGTTCGCCCGATTCGGCCGGTTCGCGTCCTCCGCGCACTCTTGTCCCGCTTGCTCCCGGTAAAGGACTTGGACAAATTTTCTTTCTTTCGGCCGATTCGGGCATTTCGCGTCCATTTGTCCCAGATGTCCCTTTTCTGTTTGGGCCGCCTGGAGGCTTTTCGGCCGATCCGCGCCTTCCGCGTATAATTGTTCCAACTGTCCCAAAGGTGGCCTTGAGCAGGACTTAGCCAATTTTACGATTTTCTCCTGAATCAATCTACTTGCTTGGAACTAAAAACTCTGATGCATGTTATCAAATTAACTCTGGGGGGTGAAATTTGGATAACAATTTGGTGACTTTTCGGGGTCACCTGCCTGCTAGGTAGAAGATCAGTGGCCTTTTAGCGATCCATTGGGCATGGAGTCATAAGCAATAACCTGAAATGAGCCTGATGCTGCAACTCCCTCTACGAGAGCACGCTGAACTGTAAAAAACTCAATCTAGGAGCGACAAAACCTGCGCCAAAGCACTTAGGGAAACTGAAACCTAACTACAACAAGACAATGTGCATACGCACTTAGAGGAATTGAAATCTAGGCTAATATTTACAAGGGTGAACCTTTTATTTTCAGTAGCAATGTTTGAGATAGATTCCATTTACTGGAATCTGCAGTTCTTCACCGTCCAATGAGGCCAATTGGAAAGCATTGCTGCTCTTGCACTTCGTGACCATGTATGGGCCACTCCAAATGGCATCAAATTTTGAATGCCTTCCCGGTTTTGCTCTGTCCACATCCCATTTCAACACTAGATCTCCAACTTGAAAAGATCTATCTTTGGCCTTCCTATCAAAGGTCTTCTTGATCAAAGCTTGATCCTTTTCCATTGCTTGGGATGCCTGATTTCTGATCTCTTGCAGCTCCATCAACTCTGCATACCTCACCTCCATGGGCTCAAATTCAAGTAACTCCAGCTGCTTCATGAGTTCCAATGTTGGCAACTCAAGTGACATGGGCAAGATTGCCTCTCTTCCATAGACAAGCCTGAATGGAGAGTTACCTGTGGATCTTTTGGGAGTGATCCTATCAGCCCATAAGGCTGATTTCAGCTTGGTATGCCAAGACCTCTGATTCTCATCAAGAGTTCTCCTAATGATCCTCAACAAGTTCTTGTTTGTAGACTCGGCCTGGCCATTACCCTGAGGGTAATAGTTCGATGAAGTGCTTAGGTAAATACCGTTCTTGACAGCCCACTCAGTCACCTTAGATCCAATGAATGCCAATGCATTATCAGAGATTATTGTGGCAGGTACACCAAATCTGGTTGTTATTCCCTCATAAAAGTCTAAGATGCTAGACTCATTTGCCTCTTTGAGTGCTACTGCTTCTGTCCATTTGGTGAAGTAGTCTGTGGCTGTCAAAATCCATTTATGCCCTTGGCTTGAATTGGGATTAATGACTCCAATGAAGTCCAAACCCCATTGCATGAATGGCTGGTCAACTGAGATTGGATGCAATGGAAGGGCAGCAAACTTCTCTTTTCCTGTGAAGAATGCACAATTCTTACACCTCTTGATCCATGCGTAGCAATCGCTGAAGATTTTAGGCCAATAATAACCAGCCTTCATAATTTTTAGAGCTGTCACTCTTGGCGCAAAATGGCCACCAGCTGGTCCACCATGAAACTCTTCCAATACCCTTTGAATCTGACCTGTGCTAATGCATCTCAGCAGCACTCCATTTACATCTTTCTTGAACAAAACTCCATCAACAATGGCATACGGGACAGCCTGTAATCTGAAGTGTCTCCTTTGGGTCTTGTTCATCTCTGGGGGGCACTGGCCTGTACCTAGGAAGTGCATAATACCTTGGGTCCAGCAAGGAATGGGGGAAGCATTGTCTTCTTCATGATTGCCGCTTGGCTCATGGCTGTCCTGGACTGTCAAAACAGCCTCTTCTTCGTTGCATACTTCCTTTTGCTTCCCTAAAACCAGCTGCTCACACAGTCCTTTCCCTCTTACCAGCTTGGTGATCTTGATCTCAATGTCATACTCCATGACACGGGTGATCCAACCTGCCCTTTTCTCATTCAAATCCTTGTTGAGGAGGAAGTCCTTAACTCCAGCATGTGAGACCAGCAACTGGACCTTGTTGTTTGAGACTAAATGCTTGAATTTCTTCAAGCTTCTGATTACTGCAAGTACATGCTTTTCAATAAAAGAGTACCTCACCTCGCAGTCATCTAGGCTCTGGCTAAAAAAGGCAATCGGCTGCTCATCATTATCTTTGTTCTGCTGTACCAGAATGGCAGAAATAGTGTCATCACCTCCAAATGCATAGAGGATGAAATCCTTGGAGAAGTCTGGGTTGATGAGAGTTGGTGCTTGAGAGATAGCTTCTTTGATTGCTTCAAAACTCTCCTTGCCTTCTGCTGTCCACTTAAAAGCCATGCTCTTCTTTAACATTTTGGTGATGGGCTTGACAAGGGCTGCAAAATCTGGGATAAACCTGCGGACAAAATTGATCCTTCCCAAGAAACTTTGAAGAGCCTTCTTGTGACTTGGCAATGGCAGTGCTCTTATGGCTTCAACCCTCTCTGGATCAATTGCCAGTCCCTCTTTCGAGACAACATGGCCAAGGAGCTTTCCTTCATGTGCAAGAAAGATGCACTTCTTGGGGTTCAAAGATACTCCGAACTTTCTACACCTCTGAAACACTTGCCTGAGGTGAAAGAGATGGTCTGCTGCATTCTTTGAGAAGACAGTGATATCATCTAGATATATCAGCACTATCTTGTTGATCAAGCCTTTGAATGCCATGTCCATTGCCCTTTGAAAGGTAGCACCAGCGTTGGACAGCCCAAATGGCATCTTCTTGTAAGCATATGTGCCCCATTTAGTTGTGAAGGCTGTCTTGAATTGGTCTTCTTCTTTCACCATCACCTGATTATACCCTGAGTAGCCATCTAGGAGAGAGAATCTCTCTGAACCGGATACTACTTGCAATATTTGTTCCATTGAAGGAAGCGGGTAATGATCTTTGAGAGATGCTCTATTGAGGTCTCGGAAGTCCACACACAACCTGATTTCTCCGCTTTTCTTCCTGACCGGAACCAAGTTAGCAACCCAGCTTGAGTGCTTGATCGGGAATATAATGCTTGCCTCTATTAGCTTATTTAGCTCTTTCTTCATTAGAGGCTCAATGTGAGGGTTAACAGGTCTCTGCTTCTGCCTGATGGGCTTAGCATCTGGATCCAATTCTATGGTATGTTGTGCCAAATTCGGATTGAATCCTCTCAAGTCTTCATAGCTCCAAGCGAAGACATCTGGAAATTCTTGACAAAGCTGTATGAAATCTGATTTCTCCTGCTCAGTGGCCACTTTACCAATTTGAAGTGTTTTGCCTTCCCCAACCGGAATTGGCTCTGAATCTTCCCTCTTGACCTGTATGTTAGCCTTTTCTTTACGGAACTGGTCGTTAGGGTTGAAGATAGACTCCAACGTTACTAAACCCTTGGGAAGCTTGTTTGTCCGCAGCTGCACTACTTGATCCCCATACTGCTGCTCTAGTCTGTCCTGATTCCTAGCTGAGAATTCAGCCTCTTCTTGTAAAAAATTGACGATCTGTTGATCGTTTTCAAACACCTGCCAGCTGGTGTTATTATCTGGAACTGCTGGCCTCACAATCACATGGATATGTGGCTGTGTTTTTTCCCTTTTGATGTTGTCAACCACATCAAACGTTGCTCCAACTGCTGCGAGCCTATCCGCGGCTTCATTTTTCTTCCTGGGTATGGACACAATGTTGAAAGCTTCGAAATCCTCAATGAGGTCCCATACCCTATTCTTGTAGCTCCTCAGCAAGTCGTTCTTTGTAGCATGTTGTCCTCTAACTTGGTTGACGATTAGCTCGCTATCCCCGAACACCTGCAAGTTATTTATCCCTTTTTTCCTAGCCCAATGAAGTCCATGAATCAAGGCCTCATATTCAGCTGTGTTGTTTGAACAAGAAAACTGGAAACGAAAAGCTGAATAATATTTGATGCCTTGAGGTGAAACAAGCATGGCTCCACCTCCTGCACCTTGCCTACTCCTTGATCCGTCAAAAAACAGCTGCCATACCTCATTGTCATCATTATGGCTTGGCTTGGTGATGCTAGGAACAGGTTGATTTTCTTCGTGTATACAATAGACTCCCAGCTCAGATTCTTCTACTTCTTGATAGGGATCAAAAGCATGTATCTTGTTTGCCCATTCATCAAGAGTTAGGTCCGGGATACTTCCAACCTTGGTGTCAGCCTCATCAGTACTAGGGTGATCTTCTTGATCAAATGCTGAGCAATTGGCATTAATCTGACTTGGAGTGTAAGGCTCAATATGGAAGTTTGCAATAGGTTCAGACCTAATTGTAGCCTTAGTTCCATACCTTGTTCTAAACAGCATGTGAGACCAATCAGCAGACAAATACCCCCCAATCTTGGCTGTGAAGTCCCTTGACAAGCAAAGGGCAAAGAGTGGTGGAAGGTCTATGATTGATATATCTTGTAAGACAACAACATTTGGACATGCATGCAAGGTAAGACTCAAGTTTTTAATCACTCCAACTGTTGCTATTGCTGTCCCATCCAATTGCACTACCCCTTTAGATATTACTTCATATTGGAGACCCAGCTGATCAGCTATTTGCTTGGGCATCACTGAGCTACTTGCCCCGGAATCAATCATGCAATTGTGTACTAGTTTATCCCCAATGATTAATGAAACATAGAAAGGAGGGGGCTTCAACATTTTACCTTGTTGCCCTCCATGGCTTCCTTCAGGCTGGGCAGCATTTGTAAGCACTTTGTCTTGCATCTGAACCTGCTGATTCGAAGTTGTCCAATCCTTCATGGCAGCTTGCAGCAGATCTCTTTGTCCTGGGATGGATAGGGATTCCCACATTGATATATTGACGTTAGTCTTCTTCATCTGTTCAATGATACTGAACGGGGATGAAGTATCCTTTTGTTGTCCCTTGGTTTGTACACTTACTCCTTGTACGTGGGCAGCAACAGCTGGCATTTGAGTTGGCCTAGGGGCTGTTCTTGGCTGCCCTTGTGTATTTGAAACTGGACTCTGCTTGCCAATCATTTGTGGAGCCGTGGAAGGTTGTGGATTGGCTGGGGCTAATGGCTGTTCTTCACCCAAATTTCTCCTCTTTGACCTTGTGTTGGCTGCGACACCTTGAGAAACTGCTTGATTCATGCCACAGAAATCTTCTGCTTGCCAGTTCACCAACGTGGTGTCATTTGGGGCTGATTGCTGTTGGAATGTTTCTTGTTGTTGACTGTTTCCTTGACTGCCCTCGCCCTCCACACCAGTAGTTGTCACCATCAGTGCTTGATTGAGAGCACCATTGAAACACATGGATTGGTTATGAGGCTCGTTGCATGGAAAGCACCAATCATATTCCTGAGCAATGTTGTTCTGTGTTGGCACTAATGCCTTAGAGGCAGATATAGCATTTGGATTATAGGGCTGGAATGGTCTATTAGAGGGAGGCCTTGTTTGATTCACATTTGCAACTGGATTAGGTGGTCTTTGTGGTTGGTATGGCTGCCTATTAGGCTGAGCTTGAGGTTGATAGGAAGGTCTGAAACCTTGGGCTTGTTGCCTCTTAATAGTAACCAGCTCATTTCCCAAATTTTGCAACTGTTTCATGACCTCTTGGAGTTCATTTGAAGCACTTGGAGATGAAGTGGAAGCTTCACTTGAACTCTGATTTCTAGGAGTGGGAACAGGAGCCAAAGTGGGTGCTTGACTAGTGCTTGGATTTTCTAAGTTTGGATACAAGGGCATGGGAGGCCTAGGAGCCAGTTTACCAGCTTGAATAAGACAGTTTTCGGCTCTAATGGCAATGCTATAAGCCATAGGGATTGTTGTGCCTCCCATGGACTGAATTAACATAGAAATATCAGAATTCAAAGCTTTAAGGTAATATAGAAAAGCACCTTCTGCTGTTGGCCTGACTGCCACTGGAATCCTATCCCAAGACCTTTGAAATCTGAAGTTGAAGTCAGTCAGCTGCTCGTTGGGGGCTCTCTTGATAGTTGTCAGCTGCTCCAAAAGAGACAAGTTGTCTCCCTTCTCTCCAAATTGCTCGTGAAGTGCAATACACAGCTGATTCCAGTTTGTGATAGAACCAGCTCCAAGGCTCCTAAACCATTGTAATGCTTTACCCTTGAAGGAAGATGCCAGTAACTTGACAGCCACTTGCATTTCATTGATTTCATGGATTGCACAAAGGTTAGCAATATCTTTAACATGATCACCTGGAGTAGTCTGATTTTCTCCGGTGAAGTAGGGAATGTTCTTCAAGGCTGCAATAGGAACTGGATGCTGTGCATTGAGAGCAAGTGGGCTGCTGCCTGTGAAGTTGACGTAGGGATTGTTCTGAGCCATTCTAATCGGTCTTAAAACCCTTGTATACTGAATGAAAGGCCTGTCAGGTGGAGGAGTTGAGAGAGTTCTGTTTGGTGGAGATGGAGACCTTTGAATCCTTCTTCCTCTTTGCCTTCTTCTTGGAGATAACTGCAGGTATTCAAACAACACTTCTTCTTCTCCAACTCTTGACCTTGTGGTGATTCTTCTCATGAGTTTTCAGGCCTGCACTGCTGAAACCAGTTGATTCTTCCCCTTGGAGTCGCCAGATATGCAAATAATAGCTCTTATAAGCAAGAAAACTGCAGCAGATGCATATCAACTTTGCTGCAATAAAAATGAGACCTCTAGTGTCCCACCGGGCGTGCCAAAACTGTTGTTGCAGACTCACAGCACCCCTGGATGCAAATCAGGCTTCTAGGTTGATGTTCAGGCATCCAGTGTGATTGCACAACATGGAATCCTTTCTCCAAGCGTGGGACTTGTAAAGATGAGAAAAGATTCTCCAGAGAAGGCTGGTTCCTATTCCTCTGTTCAGATGCACACAAAAAATGCAGAGGGTTTGCTAAAACCTAATCTAACTTGCCAAGGAGACAGGGTAAGAAAATGCATAGAATAAAACCTAAACTACAAAGGTGATGCACCGAGGAATGTTAGACACTCGTTTTGCAAATTTAACACAGACCACATAGATGCAATACAAACACCATGCACAGGTAACCAAACTGCAATAAGAGATCAAAATGACAGCAATGAATACATGAGAGGGTCGAGAGTCAATCACAACACATATATTATTGCTCAAGAGTCGATACAGTACATTGCAGTGGCCAAGAGGCAAAAAGACTGGCATTACAACCCATATGGGAGGTTTGAAAGCTCCACAAATTCTCTTGCAAGCGAGGGAAGAAGGGAGGATGCAAAACAAAAATGTCCGACCCCTTAAAGGAGCTCTCTTTACAATATATATCAAGAAATGAGAGAGGGAAGAGAGAGGAAATCCAGAATCTGCCCCAAACACTTCTTGGTAGCATTTAAAATCATCTCATTATGACAGAAGCGGCGGATCCTAGCAAAACGGCGGGCTGTCTAACAGGAGCGGCGAGCTGTCTGCTGCATTAAAGTTGGTTGTTGAAGCATTACTTCTGTCTATCACCACGCGTCAGAGACGTTTTCTTAATTTTCTCCCTCCAAACTACACCAAAATGTGAGATTGATCCCAGAATCATGTAGAGAATTTCAACAGCTTTCCGTTGATATAAAGAACGTGCAAATCCGAGCTCTGGATCGAAAGATACGAAGGTCTGAAGATTTAGGGCACAAAACAGGCGAAAACAGGATTTTTAAATTTCTTTTCCCGCGCTCTGCCATCTGGACGACACGTGGCAGGCTCTGGTTCGCTGAGTAATTTTCTCTCTCCACCTTTTCGCGGGCTTTTCTTGTGGGCCCCTTAAACTTGGACACGTGGCACTATTTCATTGGTTCGGATCAGTGCTCGAAAACTCGCCCCTTTGACCTTTTGGACCTTTTTCCTTGGCGACACGTGTCATGCTGTGATTTGTCCACGGGCCTGCCGGATTTTCACGTCCACCGCGTCCTTTTGTCCCGGATGTCCCAGTGCTTCGCGGGACAGAATCCTCCGATCCACCCGAAATGGGCTTCCTCGTCCCTTTTCTGTCGGTGACACGTGGCGTGATCTGATTGGCTTTCGGCTCCTTCGGCTATCCGCGTCCCGCGCGTCCCTTTGTCCCACTTGTCCTTGTGCTGAAGTTTCCTGTTTCGGCCGATCCGGCCGGTTCGCGTCCTTCGCGTCCATTTGTCCCAAATGTCCCAGTGCTGTCTGGGACAAATTCTTCCGGTTCGCCCGATTCGGCCGGTTCGCGTCCTCCGCGCACTCTTGTCCCGCTTGCTCCCGGTAAAGGACTTGGACAAATTTTCTTTCTTTCGGCCGATTCGGGCATTTCGCGTCCATTTGTCCCAGATGTCCCTTTTCTGTTTGGGCCGCCTGGAGGCTTTTCGGCCGATCCGCGCCTTCCGCGTATAATTGTTCCAACTGTCCCAAAGGTGGCCTTGAGCAGGACTTAGCCAATTTTACGATTTTCCCCTGAATCAATCTACTTGCTTGGAACTAAAAACTCTGATGCATGTTATCAAATTAACTCTGGGGGGTGAAATTTGGATACTCAGAATCTTTACTCAAGTATAACCTGTCCTTGTACCATAGGGCATTACCTTTCCACTATAAATTTGTTAGATTTCATAGATCCTTGCTTGATATTTTGTATTAGAGATTTTGTATCCTTGTCTTGATTCCATTCCAATCTTGCTTCATCCACCCAATTGGCCGTCAACATGGACATTCCACATAGTAAGGCATCTGCGGATGTATCCCTTCTAGACAACGCATCAACTACTACATTTTCTTTACCCTTTTTGTATATGATTTCAAAATCATAACCCAACATTTTTGTTACCCACTTTTTTTTTTCCTCAGATGATAACCTTTGCTCCAAAAAGTATTTGAGACTATCATGATCAGTTTTTACCTTGAAGTGTCTACCCATGAGATAGGGCCTCCATTGCTTGACCGCATGAAGAATAGCCATCATTTCTTTCTCATAGACAGGTTTGAGAAGATCTTTTCCTTTGAATTGGTGACTCTCAAATGCAATTGGTCTTCCTTCCTGCATTAGAACTGCTCCCAATCCTGATCCTGAAGCATCACATTCAACAATGAAGGTTTTTGAGAAGTTGGGAGTAGCCAAAACTGGGGTGTTGCACATGGCTTCCTTCAGCTGCTCAAAGGATTTAGTGGCTATGTCTGTCCAATGGAAGGCATCCTTCTTTAGCAATGAAAAGTGAGTGGGGTTGCTATTCTACCATATCCTCACACAAATCTTCTGTAGTACCCTGTTAGTCATAGGAACCCACGAAGATTTTTAAGATTTTTGGGCCTTGGCCATTCCACCATAGCTTTAATCTTCTGAGGATCAACTTTGACGCCTTCATGGGATACAATATGACCCAAGTACTCTACCTCTTGTACACCAAAAGAACATTTGGATGGCTTTGCATAGAGAGTATGTTTCTCCAAAACTTCCAACACTTTATTTACATGTTGTAAGTGTTCTTCCCATGTCTTACTGTAAATCAATATGTCATCAAAGAAAACTAATACAAATTTCCTTAAAAATGGCCTAAAAACCAGTGTTCATCAAGCTTTGAAAGGTTGAAGGCGCATTTGTAAGACCAAAAGGCATTACCAAAAACTCATAATGGCCCTCATGAGTCCTGAAAGTTGTTTTATGAACATCTTCCTCTTTTATTCTAATTTGATGGTACCCCGAACGAAGATCTAATTTTGTGAAATAAACAGCACCATGCAATTCATCAAGTAAATCATCAATTACTAGAATAGGAAACTTATCTTTGATGGTGTACTTGTTGAGTTCTCGGTAATCTGGACACATCCTCCATGTTTCATCCTTCTTACGTACCATGACCACTGGTGAAGAATATGCACTCTGGCTATGCCTGATGATACCTGCCTTCAACATTTCCTGAACCATTTTCTCGATCTCACTTTTCTGGGAATATGGGTATCTGTATGGTCTGATGTTAGGTGTTTGGCTCCCTAGAATCAACTGAATGGCATGATCATGATCCCTAACTGGTGGTAGTCCCTTTGGAATTGCATCAAAAACAGATGAGTGAGCATCAACAATCTTCTGAAGATCGGGTGGCATTGAAGACTCTGTATTTTGTACTTCTATGGAAAATAACTTTGCTATAAATCCATCTACTCCTTTTCTGAGAACCTTCTGCATCTGATGAGAGCTAATAATCTGTGGAGACTTAGCTACCATCCCATTCAATTGTATTTTCCTTCCATCTGAATGAAATCACATGAACAATTCTTGGAAATTCATCTCTATAGTACCTAAGGTTGTGAGCCATTGGACACCCAAAACAATATCTGCCCCTCCCATAGAAATAGCAAACATAGGTGAGTCTAACATGTAGTCTCCCATGGAAAGCTTGATACTATGGCACTTTCCTGTGCACTTGACTATCCCACCATCCGCAATCATAACTTGCATTTCTGGAGCTGGGTAAATAAAACAATTGAGGTGGGTAGCTAACTTACTATTTATGAAGTTATGAGTACTCCCCGAGTCAATCAACACTGTCACCTTCTATTTTTTGAGATAGCCAATAACCTTGAGTGTTTGAGGAGTACTAATACCTGACAATGCATGGCAAGAAATTGTAGGTTAGTGATCCTCTACTTCATCTTCTACTGGTTCCTCAGCCTCTCCTATAATTTCAGCATCCTCATCATCCTCATTACCTCCGTCAATATAGAAAAAATTCTTCTCAGCACATTTGTGTCCCGGTCCATATTTGCTATCACAGTTAAAACATAATCCTTTTGCTCTCTTTTCTTCCATTTGTTGAGGAGTCAGTCTAATTGGCCTAGAAAATGAAGGGGAAGAGATACTACGGTCTCTGGTGTTAATGAAAGGTGGCCTCCTACTACAAAGAACTTTTTCCTCTGCACGATGTGCCATGATAATAGAATCAGAAAGCTTGAGTGGATTAAACATACGTACCTCATGCTCGATGTGGTCCTTAAGACCCCCAAGAAATAGGTCATTCAGATTCTCTTCTGGAATATTCTCCACCCTTAAGGATAGGTTCTGGAATTGATGCACATAATCTTTGACTGATCCTATTTGTCGTAACTTTGCTAATTGACTAAATTAGTTCTCTGAAACACTGGAACTATAGTGCAATTGCAACTCCTTGGTAAAAACTGTCCAAGTGACACTAAGACCATTCTTCTGCCTCTGAGCACATAACCATCGATACCAAACGAATTGGTCTGGTTCAAGATATAGGGATGCCAATGTCACCTTTTGTCCTGATGGTGTTTGATGTAGCTCAAAGAAGTTCTCCATTTGATTTATCCAATTCAGGGGATCCTTACCATCAAATTTGTGCATATCCACTTTCGGCATCATGTTTCGTGGTTGTGAATAAGTTGGATTCTGATTGGACTGGAAAAGTGATCCAACATGGTTATTTTGTCCATGATTTTGAACTGAAGATCCTCATTGGTTGATATGGGCTGGATTTGGGCCATACTGTTTACCCTTTACATGTTGCATGATATCATCCAACTGATGATTGATTTGGGCTATGTCTCCTTTAGAGGCCATCTCAGATTGTACATTTCACAACTCATACTCAAGTTGGCTCACCTTATGATCAACTGAGGTAAACCCTAGTGCTGAGGAATCTGTATTTACCCCTTCTGACTCCATCTCTTCAATCACTACCCCATCTTTATCTGGGGTTTTACCAGAGTAACCGGATTCTTTTTTGCTCTTGTGGAAGGCCCCGCCATGATATCAAACCTTAGGGTTTAGGGTTTTGATACAAATTCGGCCGAACAAGAAAAAAACATAGAGAAGATACTAATACTATTTTTTTGAGAGATTTCCGAAAATGTAAAGAACTTGAAAAAATTCCACAATTTGCACCCTAGGGAGTGATTTTATGAAAAAACCCTAAATTTGTAATAACTTTTGCAAAATAAATCAAAAAAGTCTGAAATTTTTAGGGAACCTTACTTGAAATGTTTTGCAACTCTGGTAAAAATATCTCCCACCAATTCACTCTTGTGGATTATCAAATCCTCTTCCTATCTCAGAGACACGGGAAGATTTGAAGCTTCTGAGAAGCTTTTCTTCCCCTGCAACTTCCTGGATAGAATGTGAGAAGATTCAATAGAAACCACAATTTGCAACAGATTTGTTATTATCTATGGTGATATAGCAAGCTTCCTCTAGATATTCTTCCCTCACAAATCCACAGGGATAGGAAGGGAAGGATCTATCACCAGAAACTTCTATAGAAGATGTGAAAGCTTCTTGGAAATGATCTAACTATTTGCAATAAATAAAATGATTTCTTCTACTCTAGTTGATAAGTGTGCGTACGTTCAGAAATAAATGAAGAAATGAAGAAACTCAATAACAACCCCCAACCTGGAATTACAGTGCAGAGGCAATGTCCAGTTGTGGTATCACTTTGTCCCCTCAGTTATCTTTACCAATATTTTGTGTCCACGTGAGTCCAGGGAAATGGGAATGCAGAGGAAGCAACAAGAAGAAAGCATTGGAGCAATGACAGCTTGATGGAAGTCTGGTTGCAATGCAGGCAGAAGAAAGACAATGCAAGAGAACAGAGCTTGGTTGTGCAGTTTCTAGCAAGATTGTGGCAGCTCAACTAAGCAAGATACACAAATAATCTCTGGCCATTTTCTTCAGAAGAAGTGATGATTTTATAGAACACAAGTTGGGAAATGGTCTAAGCCATTTGACAGCAATGGGGTGCCACATCACAACAAGGAGAGGATGTTTAACACTCAATCAACAATTATAAGTGGAAGAGGAGGTTGATACGAATCAGTCAAGCTTAAAATCAGCCAAATTGAGCAAGAAACGTGTGCTAGAGGTGAACTAGAGTGAGAAAACACGTGTCTAATTCACGCCAGGAAAGTTTTAGACAATTCACATAAATCGCCGCCCTGTGTAGAGCGGCGGTTATGCAACTGCCGCCCAGGCAGGGCGGCGGTTTTGTAACTAAAGGCCAAAACTAAAGGAAAAACAATGCAGAAAGCTACAGAAAAGTAGGAAATGGCTAAGTAAGGTAATCTAAGCTACAAATATAACTGCAAAGAGGTAAAGGGGCTCGAACACCTTTGGAAAAGACATGAATCATCATTGGGGACTTTTGAACCATTTCTGACAATGTAGCACATGCAAATTTGGGTGCGTACATATTGCCCCCTTGGAGAAGCATTTTAGCCATGAAGAGGTGTAAAACGTAGAGTCTGAGTATGGCATTCCCAAAATGGGGAGTTAGAAGTTATACCTGACATGCCCATGTGCCGAAGTGATGCCATCCAAGCTCCCACTACCTACAAAATGTAAAGCAGACTCAAGTGCATATAGATATGATATCAAAAAATAAATGCTAAAACAAAATGACATGAGGACTTACCATTTGCGTGGGGATAGAAATATACCTGCGCCAGTGCTCCAGCCCTGCAAAGCACACACACTCAACATGAAGTTAAAACAAAACATATATATATCTAAAACCATTCATTTTCAAATTCATTTGTACTCACCCTCATAGTGATTTTGGAGCTCTGGATTACCTGTAACCATTTTGAGTGCAACCATTTTGAGCATGGATATGATACAGTCAAAATGAAGAGTGTGACATCGTGTTCATGGCCCCACGAGTGAGAGTTCTAGTGGCTAGGTGAAAGGTTAGTATTTTGCATTTATTTATTTTAAACCTAAAATGTGAAAAATTGAAAAATCTACACCTAGGGGGGTAATTTTTACAAATATTCTAGTCAAAATATTCCCTAGGGGGTCATCTAGGTGGGTCTAGCTTTTGTTTTGTCCAAAATGGTCAATTTTTTGTGTATTTTTTTGCATTTTTGGGTCAAAGGGGATGGCTTGTCCATTCTGGACGCGACTGCCACCCTGCGCAGGGTGGCAGTTACACAACTGCCACCCTACGCAGGGCAATTACGCAACCACCGCTCTGCACAGGGTGGCGGTTTTGTAATTGTCGAGGTAGAACCTTATTTTGAGCAACCTAAGTGATTTTTTTTGGATTTTAAGTTGTTTTATATTGTTTTTGATGAGCTTATGTATTGAATCATGTTGCTAACTTGCTCTTTTTCTTGTTTTGGTGAACACAGAAGGACTTGTACGTTCGTTGGAGCTGAGCTAGAGAGTGTGATTGGCTACCAGAATTATTGATCAGTTGTCCCAGGCAGAGAGGGACATGTTACATAGAGTTGGCATATGGAGGATCTCTCAGACGCCATTGATAGCTCCAGCCAGCCACATACTATGTGATTTACTGAGCTACTGGGATGTTGACCAGAATACTTTCCGATTACCTAGAGTTAGAGGAGAGTGGACTATCACTCTCGAGGATGTTTACAGGATCTTGGGTGTTCCTGTGACTGACAGATGGTTGACATTGGAGAAAGGTTCTTCAACTATGTATAGACAATGGGCATCGTATATGGGGGATGATGGGGCATCCAATGTGGGCACCAAGTAGGGTATGTGGCTACTATCAGTTTCCTCCACACCTATCCCCACTCTACGTAAGGCCATTATTGGTATTTTGGCTTCGTGTTTAGTGGGAGACAAGGGTGGGGACAAGCTCTTGTATTACTGGGCTCCTATCATTATGGCTATTGAGCAACATGGGAGGATATTTTCTTGGGGTGTGGACATTCTTGGGACCACATACCATGATGTATACCACATTGTGAGGCTACAGGGGAAATCCCTGAGCCACCCTACTTTGGTGATGTGTTGGGTCTATGAGAGGATCATCCCCTATCAGAGGGGAGTTGGTATATTAGATCTAGGGGCTATCAGAGCCACCAGATGGACAATTTTGACAGTTCTCAGAGGGGCGCACCAGCCTTTTGCCACACTGACCACATATGACTTCATTGTGAGGCCATACCAGGATATGGTTGGGATATGGGGTGATGATGGGACTATACTAATTTCTTGTGGTGGTGTGAGGTAGTTAGTAGATATGATAGCCAGGGTGGAGGTACACCCTACAGATAGAGTCCCTTAGTAGTTTGGGATACCATATGATGATGCACTCCATGTCATCCCTACTATTTACCATGGGATTAGAGAGGCATGAGCTGATCCTAGGGGCCAACTTGATTGGATAGTTGTTACACCAGGGGTACCTATTAGTGTGGAGAAGGTCCCAGTCCCCAGAGCACTAGTAGCCCTCCTCCAGATTGAGGCCACACCCACTCACAATGGGGAGGAGGAGGAGGAGGAGGAGGCCCATATGGATTCAGAGATAGAGCCTGAGGGTGAGACTGGTGAGGAGGGAGGAGCAGGAGAGGAGAGCATGATGAGGAGGAGGATAGTGATACAGAGTGGCAGAGTCATAGAGGAGATCTCTATGGCAGAGAGAGAGGAGCAGAGGTAGAGAGGGAGACTCTTGTTTCAGAGGACCACTTTCTCAAGAGGGAGGTGGAGTGATGAGATTTGTGATGGGTCAGCACATCACACCAGAGAGGATGAGGCTCACAGGTTCCTGTAGTGGCTCCACCACCACCACTACACCAGCTAACCCTTCCTGGATGCCAGGAGATCTGAGTATGTAGATACTCTTTCTCTTGACCTTGTTAGCTAGAATTGTTAGTAAGCTACACATTGTGTTTTTTTTGGTTTTTGAATGTTTTCTAACTCGTCATTGTTTCCTCTTTGTTTTGTAGCCACTGCTGACGGATGGCGAGATCTTATTCATAGATCATGTGTTGATACATTTTTATCCCTATGAGGAAGACATGTGATGAGTTTCTTAGAGATGTGGGGACACCCATTGTAGGTTGGGAGACATACTGATTTTTTGCCACTCTTTGAAGAGAGGGAGACTCTTAGAGATGAGGACTGATTTCTGCATCATATTAGGAGAGGATGGAGAGGAAAGAGTCACTCCCATAGCGAGGGGACTAGTGGAAGATCTCATGGTTCACACTGATCACTCAGTGCATGGAGGCCATGCATTCATGTCATAGGAGCCATAGGCAGGAGTCCTAGTCATGCACCTTCTCAGGGATCCCGTAGGGAGGGATAGGCCATGAGCCTTTATTGCTTTGATGTCATTTTGTGAGACATATATATGATTTATTTTTGGATTTCCATGCTCATTGTGAGCATTTTGACCACACCTAGAGTGTGATGGCATTGTATATAGACTTGACTTATCATGGATATATGTACATACACTTCTTTTTGTTTCAGTCATTCTTGCATAAGAGTTGACTTCATTGATGGTTTATCTCACTTGTGTACTCTTAGATGCTCATAATTTCCAATTTTATATGCTTTTTAGATGCATGTTATGGATGATGATATGCTAACAGAATGATTTATTTTTGTTGCAATTTTATATGATGTTAATGCAAACACAATGTAATGTTGAAAACTTTGGTTTTTCAAGCAATATTTAATACTTCTTGGGTTGGAAAAATGTGATGAATGCAATATGATAATAAAATTCACTCCACTTATAACCCGATGCAACTTAAGATACGAGGGCTCATCAGGAGCTGTAGAGATGGAGTTTTATTAGTTTGAGCTGATGAGATGGCCAAGACAAGATTTTGACAGAAACCCAATTAGAAACCTACAATGTAACTGAGTTTACTACATAATCTAGAGATTCTTCTCTAAGATGGGGCCTCCTGATTGAAAAAATATGGTTTTAAGGTTTTAACTCTTTTTAGCACATTAAGGATCAAAGCACTTTGGAGATGAATGCAACTTATTAATTTATTTCTCCCGTAGCAAAGGAATCATGAGTAAGGCTAGTGGCACTAGTAAGAGATCACATAAGGGTCACTCTCATCACTTAAATGTATGGAGGATCTCATCTCACATTCCATGCAACCAGTAAGATGGAGGGATCTGAGATCTTATAGGCACTCTAGGTAAAAATGTTTAGAATGATGGCTCCTAGAACAAACTGTTAGGGATCCCGTCTATGGTTTGAAGGGATATTGGCCATGTGCCTTTATTGCTTTGATGTCATTTTTACCTGAGACATGTATCTATGACTTTTTTTTGGATTTTTGTGCTCATTACGAGTGTTTTGACCACACCTAGAGTGTGATGGCAACAATATCACAATCTAGAAGACTTAACAACATAAGATAGAAACTTGATTATGGATATATATATACATATACTTCTATTTTTGATATTTTAAGTCATTCTTGCATAAGAGTTGACTCATTGATGGTTTATCTTTTCACTTGTGTACTCTTAGATGCTCATCCAATTTCTGATGTTTTTATATGCTTTTTGGATGCATGCTATGTGATGATGATATGCTATTGAAATGAAGGTATTTTGCAAAATGATTTTTTTTTTTATATTTATATGCTAATGTAAAACATAATGTAATGTTCAAAACTTTGGTTTTTCAATTTTTGTTGAGAATTATTTCGATACTTCTTTTTTTGGTTGGAAAAATGTGATGAATGGTATGATAATAATAATAAAATGAACTCACTCCACTTCTAACCCCATGCAACTAGTAAGATGCGAGGGCTCAACACCGAGAGCCAGAAGGGATGTGAGTTGTATGATTTTGATGAATGGAAGTGATAGAGAAAGACAAGATTTTGACAGAAATCCAATTAGAAACCTACAACCTAACTCCACACACATTTACTACACAGTCTAGAATGTGATTTTCTTGCAATTTTATCTATACTTAGACCCATAGATGGCCTCCTAATTGAAAAATATGGTTTTAAGGTTTTAACTCTTTTGGAACATACACATCTAATTCACTTTCTTGGGATTTATGATTTCAAAGAACTTTTTATTGAATGAATTTCTTACAACTTACTAACTTATTTGAAGAGACCCCCTATACCTTGCCCCATGCTACCAGTAAGAAGCATGGGCTCATCACCGAAGACAAGGCATAGGTGAGTAAGGGCACTTCCCTCCTTTCCCAATCTCATGTCACCAGTAAGAAATGTGGGCTCATCACCGAAGACTGGTGGAAAGGAAGTGTGGTTTTATTTGTAAATGAAATATTTTTGCATTTATTTGATTTGACTTATATCATTTTTTAATTTTATTTTAAACTTTGAGTTGTGCTTTTGGGAGGGAGAACTTGCCCCTAGCCTCAACCCCACGCAACTAGTAAGATGTGAGGGCTCAACACCGAAGGCTGAGATAGGTGAACAAGTGATCTGGGTAAAAATGTTCTACCAAAGAGGTTTTTCTGGGAGAGATATGACACCAAAAAGCTTCTAGAACAAGACTATGGGAAAAGACACCTATGCTGGAAGAAAACTATGAGTAGAACCAAGTATGCAGGCCTTGGTAGGATTAGTGTCAAAATTTTGTCTTATCTTGTTGAACTGATGAAATGATTAGAAATGTTGATGATAATATTGTAGATATTTGAAGAAATGTGATTGAATGTTTTTCCAATATTTTCAGAATTTTGAAAGTTTCTTGAAATATAAGTTCCTTGATTATAAATTTACAAAGTGATCTAGTAGATGAAATGCAATGCATGGATGTAATAGTGTACATGTGGAAATGTAGATGGATCATGTGTAGTAATGTTTCAAGTGAAGTGAATTGATGGATTCACCAAATTCTTCACCCTCTAGAGTACACAGGTGATATGCCCCATTCTTGTAGTCCTCCATGACTCGATATGGGCCCAACCACTTGGGCCTGAATTTCCTTCCTTCACCGGTTTTCTTGTCTATCTGGCTGTCAAGTCTCAATACCAGATCTCCAATGAATATTTCACATTCATATACCTTCTTATTGTATTGTCGGCACATCCAGTCAGTGTAAGCTCTATGGTGTGCCTCAACTCTGAGCTGAGCTTCATCGAGGGTTTCTAGCTCAACGAGTCATGCTTCACGATATCCTTCTTCTCCTAAGATTCCTTGTAATGATATCCAGAGACTGGGTATCTCAACTTCAAGTGGTAAAACCACTTCCGAACCAAATACTAAGGAATATGGGGTTTCCCCCGTCGGCATTCTTACTGATGTTCTATAGGCCCACAAGGCCGGAAATAGCTTTAAATGCCAATCACACTTGTTCTCCTTAACAATTTTCAGGAGGATGGACTTTAACATCTTATTAGTTGCCTCAGCTTGTCCATTGGCCTGAGGGTAGTATAGAGAGGCTGTGTGGTGATTTATCTTGAATTTTTCACACAACTCATGCACCTCTTCATTTTTAAATGACGTGCCATTATCAGAGATAATGACCTGTGGGACCCCGTACCTACATATGATCTAGTTCAAGATGAACTTTGCAATTACAGACCCTAGAATGGTGGTAAGAGGCATGGCCTCAACCCACTTTGTGAAATATTTTGTGGCCGTAATTATAAAATTGTGGTCATCCGTTGATGAGGGAGAGAATTTCCCTATCAAATCTAAGCCCCATGTGGAAAAGGGCCAAGGTGTTGCAATCAGTTGTAGAGCTTGGGTAGGTATATGAATCTTGTGAGAGAATTCCTGACACTTGTGGCACTTGTGTACGTACTCTACTGTGTCATGTTCTAGGGTGGGCCATAAATAGTCCATCCAGAGTATCTTTCTAGTGGTTGCATGTCCTCCAAAATGACCTCCACAGACCCCGTTGTGGGCTCCATAGAGGATATTTTCAGACTCTTCCTCATCGACACACCTTAGCAACATTCCATCAAAATCTCTACGATAGAGCACTTGTTCTATAATTACGTACTTGGTGGCTATGATGTGTAGCCATCTTCTCTGCTGTGATGTTTCTCCCTCAGGGTATGTGTGGTCCATAATAAAATTGACAATATCTGAATACCATGGACATGCAACAATGGGAGGTCTGATTTCTATGTAGTATATACACTCATCAGGGAAACTCAGGTCTACTAACTCTCCACCATCTAATGGGTTGTCTGCCAACCAATCGGCAATGATTTGTCCCTTGACGGATTTTTGGTTGATATAAGTTAACTCAAATTCTCCCATTAAGGTTATGAAGCATCCAAATTTCTTGGAAAAAGAACCTTGTGTTAGGAATGTCTGAAGACAATTTGTTTTAACAATAACCCACATTTCTTGGTTAAGCATGTAATGCCTTAACCATTTTGTTGCAAATACTATAGCGAGGCATTCCTTTTTCTACCTATGTATACATGTGTCTCGTAATCTATTAGTGTACGACTGATGAAGTAAATTGCACATTCACACTTGTCATCATCTTCTTGTGCTAACATGTAGGCTAATGAGACCTTTGTTTCACAAGAATATAAAATGAGGGGGTGATCTGATTTGGGAGGCATGAGCGTGGGAGGTGATAGAAGGAATCATTTGACCAATTCAAATGCCTCATGACACTCGTTCATCCAGATGTTGCAACAATCCTTCTTTAACAAATTATTTATCAGATGAATACAAAGGTTAAATCAGGTATAAACCTATGGATTGCACTGAGCTTTCCAAGAAAGGACCTAATGCCTGACTCATCTGATGGTGGGGTCATTTCTAAACTACTCATATTTTTTCAGATCTACATCAATCCCTCATGAAGAGATGATGTAACCCAACAACTTCCCTCCCATCACACCAAATATGCATTTTTCTGGATTTAATGTGACACCATATTCAATGAGATGAGAGAGGATGATGTGAAGCACCTCAGGGTGATCACAACACTTCTTGGCCTTAGCCAGAAGATCGTCAACATAAGATTCCACAATCTTGTGAATAAGATCATGGAATATATAGGTCATTTCCCGTTGATAGGTAGCACCAACATTCTTAAGACTGAATGACATGACCATGTAGCAATAGGTACCCCAAGGAGTAGTGAAAGTGGTCTTTGTCTGATCCTCCTCAGAGATCCTAATCTGATTGTAACCTGAGAAACCATCCATGAGTGACAACAACTCATATCCAGTTGTTGCGTCCATGATGACATCGATGGAAGGTAATGGGAAATCATCCTTGGGACACACTTTGTTTATGTCCCAAAAATCAATGCATATTCAAATTTTCCCATTCTTCTTGAGAATGGGGACTATGTTTGATACCCACATTGAATAATCTATAGGTTTGATGAATCCCACCTGTAGGAGTTTCATAACCTCTTCTTTGACCATCAGAGCCACTTTTGGCTTCATAGGTCTTGAATTTTGTTTGATGGGCTTGGCGTCAGGTTTGGTTATGAGATTGTGGACTGCAACATGGGGAGAAATTCCCATCATCTCTTTGTAGCTGAATGTGAAGGATTTTGAATGTTCCTTGAGAACCTTTGTATGAATTTCCACTTCTTCCAGAGTTAAAGAAGAACCAAGTTTCAATATCTTAGGGTCTTCCTCCATCCCGATATTTATATCGATGGTCCCTTCGATTAAAGAGGCATTTCCTTCTTCAAACTCAAGGTGGGGCTGGAGGTAGTTCTAGTTCTCCTTCCTCCTCTACTTCATAGATCTCAAGGCCTTCTGATGAGGAAGGACCCATCGTACGATCTCCAAAATAGGAGGAAGAGTGAGGTATGAGAGTGAAACCCCTCTTATGATGTGTGGGATGAAGGTCAGTGTACACGCATTAGGTAACCTAGTGTATCTTTTTCATTCTCCACATAATATAAGGTGACAGACATGTTCTCAGTCTCAACGTATGCTAGAATTATATTGGTAGGCATTTTTTGAACTAGGGGCTCGACCTGGACTGAAACAAGAATTGAATTTGGTATCTTTCAAAAATCCACTTGGAAAAAAGTGAGAAGTGGAAGTAGCCATGGAATCAGCTAAAAGGTTTGTTCATGGGATAGCTTCAATGGATATGAAATCAAAACCCTTTCTTAGGTTAAGCATGACAGTCTTATAGAGCTGTATCAAAAAGGTGCTAGAGTTGTAGGTGCTCCGCTCTAGTCCCGTAAACTTCTGAAACTTGGTTGGTGACTAGTTGGGAATCACCCAAAACTCTAATATTGCAAGCACCCATTCTCTTGGCTACAATGAGACCAAGAAGAAGAGCCTTGTACTCGGCACCATTGTTGTGCATTCAAAATTGAGCTTAAAGGAAAAAGGCATAACCTTCCCTTCTGGGGAAGTGAGGATCACACCTGCCCCAACACCAAAATGACACTTCACTCCATCATAGTTGAGCATCCAATATTTACTAGGGAAGATTGATGTTTGATCATTTCTAGTATCTTCTTCCTCCACTTCTGAGACCTCAACCATGCAAATCTCTTTGGCTGGAAGAGAGCTGAGTCCTAGAGCATGTCCTATGCCCAAGGAGTCGAAAGGAAGGAGAATAGGAAAATCATTCTCCAATAACTCGACAATATTAGCCATGGTTTCCATTGATATTGTCTCAACAACAACAGTTTCATCTTTAGTTGCAACAACCCCCTTAATTAAAATGGAGGTTTCTAATTGTGTCATGGGAATCAACTTAGACTCTGGCGTTGTATCTTTAGGTTTGTTTACTTGATTGGTGGGGAGTTCGAACTCGGTATGGACCCCAGGTTTCTTCTTTAAGTTGGCTAGGTGAATATCGAAAGGTTTTGGGTCACCCTGAGTGACAAAGACTTTCCCCAAATGTAGGAATCTGACTTCCTGGAATAGTGTGGAAGGGATTTCCTTCATCTGATGGATCCAAGGTCAGCCAAGAATCATGTTATAGTTGGTTTCCCTATCTATAATATAAAACTCGGTTAGAACCGTCTTGGGCCCAAGAGTAACCAGGAGTACTATGGTCCCTATGGATGTTGCTTTGAGACTGTCTCTCAGTGTATTTCTAGTTGAGGAACAGTTGGTTTCCCTGTAGCCTAACTTTTGGAGGAATGAAAAGGGGACAATATTAACAGCTTCCCCATCATCAATCATTGCATGTTTAACATAATTATTATAGATCCAGACCTGTAAATACAATGTTGGGTCACCTCTATGTGTCAGCTCGACATCGGTGGGCATCTTACTGATGTCAAAGATGAATCCAACATCTCTTTCAGGCTTCCCAGGAGGATAGATGTCAAAGTCTATGTGGTTGACTTGTGCCTCTGGTGGAGGGGTAACATTAATCAAGTGACCAAGACCCAATGCTTCTAACAAAGTGGCTTCGATGAGTGGGAGAGTTCTTCAACAAATCCAAGAAGGAGATGTGAGAAAAGGTCTTGGTTAAATCCGTAATTAGATCATATGCCCCTACCGGCCTCAGAAGTATTGGAGTGTCATCCGACATAGATGGGTAGATGGGAATAGGTTGCATTGAGTAATCATGGGTTCTTGTAGTTGTGTTAATTTGAGGTTCAGTTTCTAATTCAACAAGACCCACAATCTTAGTTTGTTGCCGACCATCCAACGGAGGTGCTACCAGTGGGTTTGAAGAAGTGGAAGCTTCGTGGTCATTGTTTCCCACTGGGTTACCCTTGTTTGTACCATGGGGGTTTAATTTTCCATTGTCAGGATGCGTAGGAAGAGGGTCACTAAAGATCCTAAGAGGAGTGTTTTGGGGGGAAACTGGCCCCATGCTAGCATTCTGCATTGGCACCGTAGGATTTTCCAAAAACATCTCGATGAAGAGTTCCTTTGGTCCTCTGGTAGGCATTGTATGAACTTGTTACAGTCACAAAAAGTTCTAGCATCATGCCCTCAGACCCTATGGAAGCCACAATAAAGGTCAGGATCATAATCCTGAGGTCTTTGATTTGTGTTCTGTTGTGGTCCAAAGTTTTGGTTGTTGTTTAACTGTTGGTTGTTATAATTAAAGTTTGGAGGCCTTTGCCCTTGGTTTTGATATTGATTTTGATACCCGTTTGGGTATTGATTGGGGCCTTGGGCCTGAACTTGTTGTGGAGGTGGAGGATGATTAAAATCCACCACGTTGATTGAAGGAGTGAAATTGTTACTCCTTTGATTATTTCCGTTCACGTTGTTATTGACATTGTTTGAGCTTGAAGTGTTAACAACATTCAACTTTTTGGCTTGATCAGTTATGTCATCCGTTGTAACACCATGGTTCTTATTGAGGACCTTAGGTCCTTGATTGTTGTTGGAATTTTTGGGGTAATTTGAATTACCCTGGGAGGGAGTGATCAATCTCCCATTTGAACCGTAGGTCTTTCGACCGCTATCTATTGCCGCTTGATCAATGTGGAGAGCACCCTCTAGTACCTCCTCGTAGCTCCTAAGGGGGAACTTTTGGACTTCTTCCTTTGTTTCCCGGTTAAGGGAATGAAGGAATAGATCACAAAGCTCCATCTGATCCATATTGGGAGCACTTTTTGAAGAGTAGAGGACCTACCACCACCTCTGAATGAAGTGGGCAACAGATTCATTATGCTCTTGCTTTATGTGGAGGAATTCCCTGATTTCCATTCTTAGCAACTTGTTCATGTCAAATGCCTTAATGAACTTGGATACGAGTTACTTAAAGGAGTGTATTGAGGCTTCAGGTATCCTATAATACCAATTGAGAGTGATTCCTTCAAGAGTCTTAGGGAAGATCTTTGCTACAACTGCATCCCATGGGAGTAGCTCTCGAATGGCAGTTGCATATGCTTTGATATGTGCATTTGGATCTCCCTCCCCTTTAAACTTTGGCAAGTCAGGAAGTGGTCATGGAAGCATTACGCTTCGTATAGTAAATTCCAAGGGCTCCTTAAGATATTAGCATATGTGCCCAATGCGTAGGACTCTACTATGGATGACCCTTGATGGGGAGGTGGAGTAGGCATAGGAGGCTGATATGGCACAACGTAAACATTTGTAGAGGCATAAGGAATCCCCTGTGGCTGAGCATATGAACCAGGAAAAGAATACATGTCCCCCTGTGGTGATTTGGAATACATGTGTACATACGGGGGAACATTACTCTGGTATGGAGTGGGAGGCACAAAACTAGGGAACGTTGTATTTCCAGTTGGGATGGCATTTGAGAATGCACTTCTAGTTGGTGCCTATTGATGGTATTGTACGAGGTGTGAGGGACATACCTAATGTGCCCGATCCAGTGAGAAGATCTCTAGGGCTTGGAATGCCCATGTAAACTAGAGGAGGTGATGGCACAGAAGGCACATAACCTAAATTTTGGGTATGGTAAGGGATCTATCCTTTACCAAAAGAAGGTGAAACATGAGATGACTGGGAAAGTTCCAACTCCCTAACCTTGTCTACCAGTGTAGAAATTACATCACCTGAAGATAGTGTTGTATTTTTCTTGGGTGGGTTTTGAGCCTTGTTAGGATGTAGAGGTACGTGATGTCCTACTATAAATTGTTCTCTTGGTGGCCACCCCTCTTTGGGTATATTTCCATTGTAGGGGGAGGGGTAGCAATATTGTTTTGAAGTAAGAGCATCAACATACTCTTGCATCCTTTCCAAGATTGGTCCATGGCATTAAAACACTCTTGGCTTTGGGTGAAGTGTGCCATGAGAAGAGAGGTAGGAAGTGAAGGGATCAGACTGCATGTTGATCTGAGGTCTAGACAAGACCTGTGGACTGAAACCTTGTTCTCCAGTGAATGTCATATTGTTTGAATTGGAGAATTCAGGTTGATCGATATCCTCAATCCTAACAGATGAACCATTGTTGGCACCTTGAGGAGGAGGAGTGTATGGTGAAGGTAATTGGAAGAATAATTGTCAGCCCACCCTGATAATAAGGGTGATTGTGGTATGCTGATTTGGCGGTAATAAGCTCCCAGACCCAGAATGGGCCTGTTGTAGTCTTGTCCCGACATATTCGGAGGGTATATAAATACCCGCAGAATAATGAGAGAGGGAGAAGATGGATGAAAGAAATGGAAATGAAAAAAGAGACTATCTCTTCACGTTGGGTTCACCAATTTGTATGACTGAAAATCAACATGTGACCTTCAGTCGCACTCGACCTCCCGAGGTCATGCCGGGACAACCGATGTAGAATGAGTGGATGGCTATGGGTAGTGAAATATAGTGAATATGTGATATGTGGATGAAAATATGTGGAAATGGGATGAACAAGCTATCAAGGAAAAATAATGTCCTCGATGCGCAATATCGGGATCTTCTCGTCAAGGGAAAGAAAGGCCCTTCTAACCTGAATGGGTCTAATGGATGGGTCAGAAAGAATAGCCACACGAAGACTCCAATCAATGTCAAGCTCCATGGAAATCCTCTCTAATGGTTGTGGGATACGTGGAAAACCAACGGTGCCTCGTAATGATGTCCAGACAAGGTCATGGAATAAATGAGAGAGGCATGGTTCCACTAGATCTATGGGTGGTTAGCTGGTTCAGTCCAGAATGTGAGGGCTCGATGAGCTTCTTCATTTAGAATGTTCAATTGTCTGATAATATCTGGTGGAAGTGGGGATGTCCTAAAGACTAGTGTATGTAATCTGGTGTCTAAGTCTAATTGGTTTTTGGGCCCATCTGGTTAGGGGACCGTTGGATCACAACTATAAAATCTCTCTGGTCGTGGTCCTTATATGGTCATATGTGTTTGATCTAGACTCTATTGTCAGGGGCGGTCCAATATTCGTAAGCCTTGTCGGCTTCAATGTTTAAAGTGTTTAGTTGTGCAATGTGATTAGAGTACCATGATGGTGTTTTGAGGACAAGCATACAAAGTCTAGTATCTATGTCTGTGAGAAGTTTGGGCCCATTCAGTTGGGGGACCCATGGATCACAACCATATGTTCATTTTTGTTGTGGTCCAGGAATGGTCATGTATGCATTTGTGCAATTTAATCTACGAAAAATAAATAACAAGCTAATCTAAGTAAATAAAAGCTACACTATGTTTTTGTATTTTTGATATAAAAGAAATAAAGCAATGCAAACAATTAATCTAATTAAAAGAAATATTTTTGTATTTTCTGGAACTTTCTGTGAATACATGAAGAAATGAAGAAAATAAATTTCTTCTAATCCTAATTAACAAATCCTATACAAATAAATAGCCGGATGTAGCTATTTATCTGTGCAACAATATATTAAATCTATTCTAATTTAAATGAAGCTTTTTCCAATTAATAATTGTGGATTATCAAATCCTCTTCCTATCTCAGAGACACGGGAAGATTTGAAGCTTCTGAGAAGCTTTTCTTCCCCTACAACTTCCCAGATAGAATGTGAGGGATTCAATAGAAACCAAATTTGCAACAGAATTTTATTATCTATGGTGATATAGCAAGCTTCCTCCAGATATTCTTCCCTCACAAATCCACAGGGATAGGAAGGGAAGGATCTATCACCAGAAACTTCTATAGAAGATGTGAAAGCTTCTTGGAAATGATCTAACTATTTGCAATAAATAAAATGATTTCTTCTACTCTAGTTGATAAATGTGCGTACGTTCAGAGATAAATGAAGAAATGAAGAAACTCAATAACAACCCCCAACCTGGAATTACAGTGCAGAGGCAATGCCAGTTGTGGTATCACTTTGTCCCCTCAGTTATCTTTACCAATATTTTGTGTCCACGTGAGTCCAGGGAACTGGGAATGCAGAGGAAGCAACAAGAAGAAAGTGTTGGAGCAATGACAGCTTGATGGTAGTCTGGTTGCAATGCAGGTAGAAGAAAGACAACGCAAGAGAATAGAGCTTGGTTGTGTAGTTTCTAGCAAGATTGTGGCAGCTCAACTAAGCAAGATACACAAATAATCTCCAGCCATTTTCTTCAGAAGAAGCGATGGTTTTATAGAAGGTTGGTTGGGAAATGGTCTAAGCCATTTGGCAGCAATGGGATGCCACATCACAACAAGGAGGGGTAGTTTAAGAATCAATCAACAATTAGAAGTGGAAGAGGAGGTTGATACGAATCAGTCAAGCTTAAAATCAGCCAAATTGATCAAAACACGTGCACTAGAGGTGAACTGGAGTGAGTTAACACACGTCCAATTCACGCCAGGAAAGTTTCAGACAATTCACATGAAACTGCCACCCTGTGTAGAGTGGAGGTGGTTACACAATGGCCTCTTAGGTATGATGGCGGTTACACAACCACCACCCTACAGGGTGGCGGTTTTGTAACTAAAGGTGAAAAATAAAGGGAAAACAATGCGGAAAGCTACATAAAAGAAGGAAATGGCTAAGTAAGGTAATATAAGCTAAAAATATATACTGTAAAGAGATAAAGGGGCTTGAACACCTTTGGAAAAGACATGAATCATCATTGGGAGCATCCCACACAAATTCAACATGCATGAATATAATTCTTAGTAGGAAATCTTTTTACCCTAAACAATGTTTAACCATTACCATTCTTATAGGATGATTTCGTGACATGGCCAACAAGCAGTCAAGATTCTACATAATCCTAATTTTGTGCTCTTATTACCTCTCAGCTAGGAGGTTCCTAAGATCACATTACAAGGAATGGTAATTACCTTCCTCACTTTCGCTTATGATCTCATACACATACATTAATTAGCCCTTCCAGAGAGGCTTAGGATAAGGCAACTATTAAAACAAACATTGTGAAACATGACATCATTCATGTCACAAGGTGACATTATACCCTTAACTACAACAACATGCATACTTCCACAAGCACAAGAAACCCTTTACGGTGAATGACACATGAGTAAGCACAATGCTAAAGGAATCTACAACTTGATACAAGATAACATTAGAGCAATTCAACCTCCCATAGATCAATTAGATGCGAGAGGGGTTAATGGAGTCAAACATGAGGATTTGATGCGAAGGTAAACAAGTACTGACTTCACTCACGACACTTAGATCTCACAATGAGATCATTCAAAGGTGAAAGACAAGAAATGACATGTGATAGGTTTAAGTATTTTCTAAAATGATAGGGGTATTGTAATTATACAAGACTCGTTTAAGAGAGAGATACACAATAAGGGTTAAGAGCACGGTTCCTTTTGATAGTTTAGGAATTGAAAGTTTCTACCATCAACATAAGTATTAAGGGAGAAAACAATAATTAACATTATAGAAGATTGTTTCAAAACATCTAAACCATAGAACAACATACAAACTCATAATCAAGATCACACCCAAATAGAATGCACCATGTTTTCCCAATATTACCAATATAACACAATTTCTTACTCGTCACAATATAATCAATAAACAACATTCATGTTCATAACAATAACATTGATACATCTATTTAATATTACATTTATATTTCAACGATATTCCATATTACAAAAGCACAAACAATGCTACCATTTTCTACTTTTCTTGCATACCTGCAACCACCACATGGTCAACACAACTGTTGGCATGACATCAAACTACAATCAAGAATGATTTATGATTTCACAGTTTTCCAACAATAATGAAATAATACTTAACATACTTTAGGGAGAGTAAGAAATACAAATGTCATTTCATTTCATTTTCAAAGCCAAAGATAGAGCTAGAGAGATGAGAGAGAGAAACACCATTCTTCCATTATCAATTTATTTTCAAGCAAGCATCAAAAGATGATTTCCTATAGTCATATTGTAGTGTTTACAAGGTTTACTAATCGTTATTTTACTTGGATAAGGTCATATGACAATTCTGAACATTTAGTTGCAACTTTCCAAAAGTGTCAAATTTAGCCAAGTTGCTCAATAATAAATGTTCAAAAACAAACTCTGAGATGCAAACACACAAGGAAACTAATCCCTACCTACTCCCCTATATACAGGGAAACACTTGGAGCTGATAGAACCATAAACTGGTGAACTGTGTTCAATTGGTGCCCGTCTTTCCAGAGCTACCGATCGTAAATGCACCCAAACGAACTTGTTGCCCAACAACCGGAGGCCTACAAAAGCTCTCTGGAAAACTAGCTTGCGGGATGTTTTTCTCCAAACGGAGGGTTAGTAGAGATTGTCACGGAGAAATACTAGAGGTATGCGGAGTCCAAAATCCAATTCTACACCCAAGGCCAAAACTTGACGGGTCAAAACCAAACTGCATTTTTAACTTTCAGCAGTTGTTTAAAGCTGCGAACTAGCCCACTGGGCTCCTAAACATATTACAAAACAAGGTCAAAGTGACATCTGAGGAACAACCCAGGGTTCGGTTGAACACTCCATGTGACAAGGTACACGACTCAAAGTTTGATTTTCTCATTTCAGGGTTTATAGGGATATTTTACGCCTCATTGAAAATAGGTTTTATTTAGATTTTACAAGGTCGCCAAGGAGTAGTTTTGAACTAAGTTTCAAGTTTAACCCTACAAACCACGTGGTTTTCGTATCCAAAACTAGTATCGTAGTTTATCCATCCATCATACAAGGTAAAAGAGAGCAGTGTTTACATTCATGGATATTGGCCTAGTGCATACAAAACAAAGGTACAATTTGCTATTGGATAACACGTTTCATTTAATTCACCCAAAATATACTCTTATTTAGTTTTATTTACAACTACATTCAAATTAGGAAAACTAGAACGTTAAAATTATGCAAGAAAGAGTAAGATGACCATGCCTGTGAGAATCGAAAGCGGTACGAGAGAAGGAGAGTCGACAATGCACCACGTTATCTCCATCGAGCTAGCATGCGAGTTAGGAAACCGAGATTTATGGATTAGCAGAAGCGAGTTCCATGCAAGCAAACCAATACTTTCATTCATTGTTATGAAAACAGTGCAATGTCAAACTGTTCCAAGTGCATCTTAGTTACCATTATAAACACCAAGATAATCATGAGTCGGAACTTTAAGCATGTCCCAAGGTCAAAACAAACATACAAACGATCACCTCAATTCTAACCCATGCACACGGTAGTGGAACCAATGGTCCAAGAGCCATGCATTTCTATCTCGCGGTATAATTATTTGTCAAACCATTCATTTCCACAACGGTTTTCCATTCCACATTTGAGCAAAAATTCATTGAACTAAGCCTCAATGCATACAATCCAATGCCACGGTTGCTACATAACAAACTTCCACAACACCAAGCAAATGCAGCCAACAAGAATTTTAAACAATATGAAGCTTCCACATTTGCATTTTTTCAAACATTTCACAAGTTTCCACGTGGCATACCTGTCAGGGCACTTGCAACGCAACATTCAGAGTCTTTTTAAAAATTTTTCCAGCAATGCTTTGATGGACTGTCCATTCCTGTTTGAAATCTCTATTGTGGCACAGGCATGGGAGGCAATGGCTAAGGTTGTGGAGTTGTTCCTTTACAACTGCAAATTGCACATTTGCTTTGAAGCTTCCAAAATTTTCAAACAATCCATTTTGTGCACTTCCCACAATCATTGCTATGTCCATGATAACCACATTTTTTTGAGGCATTTTAACAAACAGTTCACAATGCAAAGTGTGCATGCTTCCACATTTGGCATAGATGTCTTCACCAGCGCACATTTGTAACTCCTTTTTGTTTTCAAATCCAATTCAACAACACTTGTCAACTGCATTTGTTGAAAAGTTTCCTAATCTTTCAAATCCATTTTGTGTAGCACTTCCACAACAATGAATTCCTTGCCTTTCCTATGGCAGTGCAAACAATGCAACCACATGCTCCACAATCCTCAAACACACATGGAAGAATACGTCAAAAGGATAAGGGGGTGTCTGGCTTTACACCCCTGCATATCAAATGTTTATGGAAATTTAGTCCTATTACGCACATATAACCAATTTGCTTAACACCTGCACCAAAATATTCCTGTCTAACCCTTTTCTTAATGAATACAACACTTTCACTTCCAAAGCTTGCATGCCCTTAGTCTAAAGGTTCGATAAAGTATTACAAAGCATTAACATGCTTGGAACCAAAAATAACTTCAGGCCAAGAATCACCCTCCTTGCATACCAAAAACAGAAATAAGAGTTGCCAGATGTCAAAGTCTCAAAACTGCTCTTCTTCCCAACAGGCCATGACATTTGGAACATGTTGATGTCTATTGGAGGCTCCAAGAATAAAAAGCAAAGGCATTTTCAATGAATTCCACATACCAACTCAAATTTTTGAGTAACAAAGATGCAAAACCAAGAAGGCATCTCTTTGAGGGTGTTGATTCCATCCATTTCCTCCAACATGATTCAGCATAAAACAAAACATTTGTCAAGACTTGCAAAACAAACAATCCATGAGCAAGACTTGCAACTTCCTCCTTTGCTCACCATGAAAGCTCCCACAACAACCAAGAACCAATCCAAAACAAAACCAAAAGACAATTTCCCCAAAACCAACATTCCCAAAATCCTCACACATGCCCAGAAAATCATCATTAAAACATTCTCACAATAACCAAAAATTCCATTATTTCATTCTTGAAATGAGGTTTGGCACAAGCTCCAATAATTTGGAGGAATTTAGGAATAGTTAAGAATATTTATAATTTAATTATTTCATTTTCTTTTATTATTTAAATTTCAAATTTATATTTTATTATTTTAAAATTTGTTTTAACCATAAACCTCAACAACCTCCCCTGTTAAGGCACTTATTACCTATGTAAAAATCTTCATTTGAAAATTATGCGGATTACCTTTTATTGTTATCCGTAATACAATTTGGTTAGATCAACGTTAACGTTATAAACAAATATACATATTTCAAACTCAAGTGTCGAAAAATGATCTCGAGTTGAATGAATCACAAGAAGAACGACATCACCACAAATTGAAGACACGAAGACACTCCAAGGGTTTCCAAAGGGTTAGTCCGCAGAAAGGACAACTTTCAAAGTTTCCCTTATTATTTTATTCTCACGAATGTTTAATTTATTTTATTACTATTTTTATTTTACGATCACTTAGTAGGTGGCCAAAATGACAACATGATAAGAGCCAAAATTTAACGACCATTTCACGGTCCCTGGGAAAGGATTTTAAACACTTCTAAAATGCCTTAAAGCACAAAAATGACCCACTACAATCTCATCCAGATGTAATATTTGAGGACACATCATCATTTTTGAAGGAGAGAGAATTTAGAAATTGATTCTCCGCCGCTTAAATTCAGGAAGTGTTTTGGCACTTGGCGGCGCCATGGGGAAACTGTGAAACTAGATTTAGCCAAAGCAGCTAAATGATAACTCATATTCTCACAGTAGATGACCTGCTAGCTCCTCTAATATTGAATACCGAACATTCCATATCCAAGCATACCCTAGTAACCAATCAGAGTCCAAGCGCAGCCATGGGACTGAAAATTTTGTACTTTCGCCAAAAAAGTAGAAGATAGCGATAAGTTAAAACAATTTTCCACCATCCCTCAGACCAATTAGAACAAGACCCACAACTGCCGATGAAATGTTGTAGCCTGAGGTAGATTTTTGAATGATCGAGATCACTAACCCAATCAAGAATTTATAAATTCAACAAATCAATATCCAGGGATCCTCCATTAGATATTTGAATGACATCGGCTATGAAGATGCCATAAAAATAGTGAAGGATCCAATTTAGGAAAGCCTAATGAGGAACATGACCGGTTCAAAGCATTGAATCTTTCACCCATGGAAGGTGGTTGGATAATGAACGGAGATCCAATCAAGTGCAGGATTGGACAAGGATAAAGTTCCCGACTAACTGGGCGATGAAGGAAAGTGCCATGTAGAGTGGGTCGTGGGATTTTGGACGACAATCGGTTGCACAACGCATGGTGAACACAATGGACTAGGATTTCAGGGAGTGGGAAAAAAGATCGGCAAGGGTTCGAGAAAGTGAGATAATGTCAAGGAACATTAAGATAGAGTGGAAAATAAAAGGGTGTAGACCACCAATTTGAGATCACAATCCATGTTTCAGAGTTGGGTAACAATCCATGAAGGACAAGCATCGTAGGGAAAAAAATGCAAGCTCATGACACCAAACATAGAGACCTTGAGCAAGTCTATCACTTAGAAAAGCCAAACAGGAACATCATCTAGATTGTCCTTGACAAAGGGATACCTCATTTGTAGGTAGAACTGTAGTCATCTAACTTTTTTCAACATCGTCAATGAATAATCAATGGACTCAGTTCGGTACAACATAGACAGGTCGAATCAGAAACGAGGCACCACGAAGTAGTTGCACTCCAACGGAATCGTGAAAGCTCCAACGATAGCAAGGAAAAAATGATCAGTAATGGAAGAACTTGCTCAACAGAAACAAAGCTTGCATAGAGGAAAGACAACGGAGTGTCTTGGCATGCTCATAAATGAATAGAAAAGGGGTACATATAGGGTGCTGAGTAACCCTAGTGCATGACACATATGAAACCCTAACCCTAAACCTAACCCATGTGAGATGACCCTCCAACATGAGAGGAGGACACATAGGATAACTCACACTAACACCCCCCCTTCATCGAAGTTGGGGTAGTGGCTGTGATGAGTCAGATGGAAGAGGAAGACACTCCTAAACAACTAAGAAAGATGTGTCAATGGGGCCCGACAACTAAAGGCCTGATAAGGTGCCCATATACAAACACAATCTTCCTAGAAGAAGAAGAAGAAAAGAAGGACTACATAGCCCTAAGAAGATGGGCAGCTGCAGAAGACCTCACCCCAAGAAGAGACCGTAAGTGAAGAAACTTCATCTCAGTGAAGGGCTTGGTGAATAAATCTGCAATCTGATCAGCTGTCTGAATGTACTGAATGTCGATGATACCATCATGAATAAGCTCCCATATGAAGTGCATATGGATCTCAATGTGCTTCGTCCGCTGATGCTGAACTGGATTTCTACAAATAGAGATAGTGCTTGTGTTATCACAGTAGATAATGGTAGGCCACCGAAAGTGGATGCCAAACTCTGTCAGAATACCCTGTAGCCAAATAGCTTCTGTGGCAGTGTTAACTGCTCCTCTGTATTCTGCCTCTGTAGATGATATCGCAATTGCATTCTGCTTCTTGCTAGACCAACTAATAGGACCCAAACCAAGAGAGAAACTATAGCCAGAAGTAGATTTCTGATGATCTAAGTCACCGGCCCAATCAGAATCTGTGAATCCAATCAAGTCAATATCAACCCCTCCATGATAGTGAATGCCATCAACATAAGTGCCACGAACATAATGAAGGATCCATTTAGCTACTTTCCAATGCAGCTCATGTGGCTCCTGCATGAATCTGGACACGATCCCAACAACATATGATAAATCTGGTCGAGTGTGAGTCAAGTAGATCAAGCTCCCCACTAACTGTCGGTAAAGAGTACCATCAACCAAGGGAGTAGAGCAATCTGAAACCAACTTAACCCCGGAAAGAAAAGGAGTAGGAGAAGACTTGCAATCAGACATCTGAAACTGAGCTAGCAAATCAAGAGCATACTTAGGTTGTGAAATCAAGATTCCCGAGTCAGATTGTGAAATCTGGATCCCAAGGAAGTAATGAAGCAGACCTAAGTCAGTCATGGAAAACTTGTTGGCTAAGGTGATCTTCACAGAATCAATAATAGAGGAAGAGCTGCCTGTGATCAACAAGTCATCAACATATAGAACAAGAATGAGTATGGAGTCATCTTGCCATAGAATATAAACATTTGGATCAGAGTGACACCTAGTAAACCCTGATGTAAGTAAGAAGGAGTCCATCTTGGCATACCAAGCCCGAGGGGCTTGTTTAAGGCCATAAAGAGACTTCTTTAACTTACAAACGAGGGAGGAATCTTGGACATAACCCAGAGGTTGTTCCATATAGATCTCTTCCTCTAGGTCACCATGAAGGAAGGCACTCTTAACGTCCATTTGATGGACTTTCCATCTGTTTGTTGGCAATGGCTAGGGTCAGTCGAATAGAAGTCATCTTCACAACCGGAGCAAAGGTTTCTGTATAATCAACCCCAGCTATCTGGGAGAAACCCTTAGCTACTAATCATGCTTTAAAATTTTTGACGTCTCCATCTACTCCATACTTTGTTCGGAACACCCACTTACACCGAACGATTTTTCTTCCTTTCGGAAGAGTGGTGAGATCCCAAGTATCGTTCTTCATGAGAGAGGAATACTCCTCATCCATGGCAGAATCCCACTCAGGAATACCAGAAGCCTCCAGAAAGATTGTGGATCAGAAGCAGAGGTGAAGAAAGAGTGGGGTCCAATGAAATCTGAGCGAGTACGTCTCATATCTGAAGTATCTCCAACTAAATCTCCAGCACTTTGCAAAGTTTTCCTGGCCCAAAGGGGACCAGGAGGATCAGGCTCAGAGTCAGAAGATTCTTCACTTGAGTGAGAAGGGACATAGTCCTCATCATCACTACTGTCAGAATCAGAAGACTCAAAGGTCTGATGGTCGGGAGGATCTGGAAGAGGAGCATGCTCAACAGTATCATCATCTGATGAGTCAGAATCTGAATCAGTGAGCTGAAGAACCTCAATAGGTGGAGAAGTAGAAGTCGAAGAAGACTCATCAAACTTAACACTTCTCTCAATATATAGCTCATGAGAAGTAGGATTCATCAATCGATATCCCTTCACGCCATCAGGATACCCTACAAAGATACAAGGTTTGGATTGTGGTTCCAAGGCCTTGCATTTCTTCTTGGGAATCCGAGCCATAGCCTTGGATCTGAAGACTCGAAAGTGCTCAACATCAGGCTTGCATCCAAACCAGGCTTCAAAGGGTGTCATCCCTCTTACTGCCTTGTGTGGAACATGGTTCTGAATGTAATTTACACAATTCACTGCTTCGGCCCAATACTGCGGAGGAAGAGACTTCGAGTGAATCATACAAGTGGCCATCTCCTTAAGAGTATGGTTCTTTCTTTCTGTGACTCCATTCTGTGAAGGGCTATAAGCAACTGTATGCTGCAGAGAGATCCCTTCAGAAGTACAGAAATCCATGAACCTATTGTTTACATATTCACCTCCATTGTAGTTTGAAGAACCTTGATAGACCGTTCCGCCTGTTTCTCAGCAAGAGCCTTAAAGTCCTGAAAATGTTCAAAGACTTCAGACTTAAGCTTAAGAAAATATACCCAAGTATATCGTGAATAGTCATCAATGAAGGTTAGCACATAAAGAGCTCTAGTAAATGAAGGAGAAGGAAATGGACCAGAAACATCACTGTGAACAAGATCCAAGGGATGAGTGGCTCTCCAGGATTTTCCTTTGTCAAAGTTCTTTTCAGGATGCTTTCCAAGGGTACAACCCTCACAAAGACCCTTAGAAAACTTGACGCGAGGCAACCCATTGACCATTTCATTTTGACTCAATTGTTCAAGGTAGTGATAATTTAGATGTCCAAAATGCTCATGCCATAGCTTACTAACCTCATTTGCATGAGTGAGCAAGGCAGTGGGCGTAGAATCAGAAGTAAAGTGGGAGAAGGTGTACAACTGTGAATGGTGATCTGCCTTTCCCTCAGCCACTGTAGTGTCATTGTTAAGCTCACGAATAATCACCGAGTTAGGACCAAATTCCACTCGCATTCCTTCACCAAGGTGAGTAATTTGGTAAACTGATAGGAGATTGGTAGAGAGATCAGGAACACTCAACACTTGGTTAAATGTTCCCCCATCCATCTCTACCGATCCACTACCAGAAACTGACACTGTCGTGTCATTACCCATCGTGATTTGGGACATTCCACAAGGTTCGATGTTGGAAAACTCAACATGTGAAGAACCCATGTGGTGCGAGGCACCAGAATCTATAATCCATGTCGATGAAGGAGCAACTTTGGCTACAAGGGCCTTTCCTTTCTTCTTATCATTTTTAGCACCTTTTGCAGTAGAAGACTCGGCCTTCGGAGCACTTTGTTTTATGGATTCAGGAACACTTATTTTATTTTTCTCAAGTAAATGAGATAAGTGATCAATCTATTTCTTAAAATAGTGTTGCTCGTCGTGACCAGTCTTCTTGCAATAGGAACACAAATACTTGCTTTTCTGTGCCTTAGGCTCAGAAGTCGAAGTGTTTGTGTCATTTTTAGGTTTGATCTTGGTTTCTTTCTTAGGTTGATCCTTAGTTTCTTTCTTCTTTTCAGTCTTCTTTCCCTTGCTAGTACTTGCTACAAGGGCATGTGACTTGGACTTGAGAGACCCCATTTGAATGAGTTTGTCCTGTTCTCGAATGAGTTGGGATGAAAAATAGTCAAAGGAGGGCATAGTCCAAGTATCACCCAAAGCAGCTTTTGTAGCGTAGAAAGTTGACACGAAGACAGAATATTCGGGACCTAGCTTAGAGAGAATCGACAAGATCAGTTGAGAATCTTTCTTTTCTACTTGACATCCTTTTAACAATAATCTAATGTGGACAAATTTTGAGAAGAAGGCTTGTAGGTTTTCAAAGTCACTAGGATTTAACCCTAGTAGTTCGTTTTCCAACTCATGCGCTCTCATGTCATCTAGTTGTCCAAACATCGCATCCAGCATTTTCCACGCAGATGTAGGTGTTTCAGATGCCTCAATGTGGAAGAGCAAGTCAGGAGAAATGGACATGCAAAGAAGACCTAAAGCTTCATCACTACGGTTTAACCACTTAGATTTTTCAGGTTCGTCATCTGGTTCAGTCTCAGTTCCCATGGTGATGCGGAATAACCCTTTACCCCTTAGTTTCATTATTATTTTTGATCTCCATTCGAAAAATTTGAACGGCGTAAGCAAAGGAATTGAAAGTGCATCCATAGTGAGAGAGAGAGAGAGAAAGAAATGCAGAAAAGAAACACAACCACCCAGGACAATAACAACCCCCCTGCTTTCGGCACTTTATAGTTTAGTGCGTTGATTACAATCGGGTCCGTGCATGTGGTTTGAAACACTTGGTAACTCATCTTGCAATTAGCGTAATAACGCGCAAGAGAGGATACCACAACAGTGTTTGTGGAGCGCAACAAAAAAGGACACCGTAAACAAGCACAAGCAAAAAATAGAAAGGAGGTGAAAGCCAACCCTGGTGGTGAGAAAAATGTCTCACGTCACACGAAATAATCCCTTTGTCGTAAGACTGTGGCGGACGCGCTCACAAGTCCACAAAAAAGGAATAGAACAAAGCTAAAAAAATGAGCTGAATTAAGCAATACAAAGACACCCCCCAGAATGCGGCACTTTATAAAATTAGTGTGTTTACAAAGCTAATGATCCCATCATCTAGAGTGTGAAAAAACATGCAACTTTGACTAAAGAAGTGCTCAAAACCGAGCAACGAGTCAAAAGTTATAGCAAAAACCAATTCCCGCAATTTGATGAGAAAAAGCCAATAAGCCTGCAAACGGATTAAAAAAGTGCCCTAAACGCATGCAAAGGGTGTCGTATGTATGCTCGTTGGAAATGGCATGGAATTTGAGATAGGGTTTGTTTGTATTGCGAGGGGGGATTAGCCACCTGCCAATCCCGGACCTCACCCTTCGTCTTCGGCACTCGACGGAAGGTTAAAAATACACAAAGCCAAAGACCAAATTTATAATGCCAAAGAAATATAGTTTAAATAATGTGAAATTAAATAAAATTTAATTAAATTTAATTAAATTTAAAAAATTAGATCTAATCTAATGAAGATTTTTAGATGAACTTTTTTTTTTTTAAAAAAAATAAATATCTATTGAAACTTCTAATTAAAACAAATTTCTAAATTGGTTTTAAAAACTTGATATGTTAAAAAACAAGGTAAATTAGAAAATTTTTTAAAAACTTACTAAAAAAAGTTTGAGATTTGTTTTTACCAAAACAAAAAAACTTAGCAAGAATAAAAAAAACGGCTCATTAACAAAAAAGCAGAGGATTTTGTTTGTTTTAAGTAAGAAAAAAAAGAGTAATTAAAAACTTACCAAAAAAAAACTTGTCCCAAAAAAGCAAGATGGAAAAAATGTTTTAGAAAAAAAATTGTACATAGCGTTTTGCCGAGCATGAAAAGCATTTGTAATGAAATTTAAGAAGGCATTTGAGAAGAAAAAAAGACCAGTTTTTGCAAAGCCGAGGTACAAAAACGAACGTTTTGTCCTTCTTGTAAGCCAAAAAAATTGAAAAAGTGTGCCAAAAAGGCAATGTAACCAAAGAAAGCCAAAAAAACATAAGCAGTGACAGAAAAATTACACCCTTAGCAAAAAAAAAAAATAAAAAGGTTTGTTGTGAAGAAAAATGTGCTTGTGAAGCAAAAAAAATGGTGGCAGCTGAATACAAAAAACCACTGAAGCAAAAAAAAAATGGTGAAAATGCAAGAAAAAGAATGCCAAAAAGGTAATTGCAAAAAAATTACCTGCCATTTCACACAAAATGCGTTGGAATGAAAAAAAATGCCAATCCAAAAAATGCTTGACAGGTTTAATGCACAAGAAAATGCAGTTGAACAATCCAAAAGCTTGAAGAGATGGTCCAGAGGGACAACAGAAAATAGTTGATGAGCAACCACGACAGAAGAACACAAAGATCCTGCAACCACAGACAACATAAATAGACAAAATCCTGCAAAAACCTCAAGAGATCTTAAAAAAATTTCACATTTTCCATTTTAAAAAATGAAAGGAATCTCTATTTTGGATTTTGATACATCCAACTAAAAAAAAGTAGTTATAAAAAAACCTGATTTCTCAAGGTATTTTGAAAAAACCTGCACATGCACAAGAAAAAAAACACATCGAAAAAACTTTCCGAGAAAGCTTGTTAGAGATATTAGCAAGATAATTTCCAGAAAATAGTGATCAAATGACTTGCATGCAGAGTAAAATAACTGAAACCAAGTAAGAGTAAAGCTGATTAACATGAAAGAGATCCCTCTCCAAAAAATCGAGAGTGCACGTTTACCCGATCTCAGCTCTGATACCATGAAAAGAGTTTGTGAGAATCGAATCGGAAATGAGGCACCATGAAGTAGTTGCACTCCAACGGAATCGTGAGAGCTCCAGCAATAGCAAGGAAAAAATGATCAGTAATGGAAGAACTTGCTCACCAAAAACAAAGCTTGCATAGAGGAAAGACAACGGAGTGTCTTGGCATGCTCATAAATGAATAGAAAAGGGGTACATATAGGGTGCTGAGTAACCCTAGTGCATGACACATATGAAACCCTAAACCTAACCCATGTGAGATGACCCTCCAACATGAGAGGAGGACACATAGGATAACTCACAAATGGTGAAATTTAGATCCAAGAGGGCCACACATGTGCCTTCGCCCAAATATAGTTCTCAAAAAAAACATGAAATGATAAATCCTTCTCTATAGGAATGGTAGCCACTTGATTATTTTGCATTATTTAGATCCAAGTGTTCCACCTGAAACTAAGGTCAATCACAACCATAACAGTGCCCACTTTCCACTAAAAAAGGATTTTCTAAGAAAAAATGATAACCAACAACCACTGAATTTCAATTGTTACACATTCATTTTTAAAAGAAAAAAAGGGCTGAACAATTACAACTCCTCCTGAAATCATTAAATGTATTGTATCTAATTTGGAATCTCTTTACCGAGTGTGATTTCAAATTTTACCAATCAAAGCACAAAAATTGTCACATTTTTTTTTAAAACTATGGTGACTAAAATATTCAAGTACTAATGTGACATGAGTGGGTCCCAAGGAACCAACCTCCTTCAAAATGCTTATATCATGCTCATAACTAAAAAATAATAATACAAATGGAAAGTGTTATGATAACCAATTTTCATGTCCATCTCCTATATGATTCCAACTGTCCTCAATATAAAAGGGAAGGGATTTCTAATTTTCATGACAGTTATAAACTATAAAAGGTTGAGATTATTATGGTGCCTCACCTCCATGGCACAGTACACCTTATACCTATAACTTCTGCCATATGAAAATGCTAAAAGACTATAAAAAATCTCTCATTATAGCATGACTAACCTTGATAAATTTTATAGACATCTGTTACAATAATGTAATCGTTATGTATTCACTACAATTAAAATTGTGAAAATGACAATGAGTCAACATAAAAATTGGCAATTTCTCCCTAATCATAACACAAATGCATACCATCACCTTCAAATGGTGTTAACTCAATAAGCAATTAGAAAATCGTGCAGGAAAACTAAAGAGAAAAGGCTCTTTGTAGCTTATTCCAGGGTTCAGTTAAACAAAAGGCAATAGTAATGCACTACAAGGGTCTAATCTCAAGCAAAATAAATTCATTACCAAACATTGCAATCCATGATTTCATAATGCATCAGTAGACTATAAATTCTTATCCCCTCTGAAATATTAGATACAGATGCCTACAATTTCCAATGGCACATGATCAATTACAACCTTCTTGATCTCCAAAGGTACAGATATTCCTATCTACTTTATGATTAAATATTTATTCACAACATAACTGTGGGGGAAATGTAGATTCACAAAATTAAACTTATTACTATTACATTACACCTAAAAGACATGCAGTTATATGTACCTGGCATTCCTAAGTTAGACAATTAGACACTGTGAAACCTTCTTTCTTAATTTGTTTAATCATGATAGCATTGTGACAAAATCTTATACTTTCTTGAAAATTTAACATTAAACAAAATCTGGTAGATGTTACAGAAATCCATGCTCTTTCAATGGTCTAGTTTATGTTTCTTGTCCTAGGGACGGTAAATTCCTAACACAAAGGAAACTACAAGGCCTAGTGTCCCTTCCTGGTGCTTTTGTCCACTAATCTTAAATTACAAATTATCGACTTGGTTCTCAAATTTGGATATTTGCACCGTATTCTTAAGGTTCATGTACAAACCCAACAACTTTGGTGTCATTTCATGTTGTGTCCAATGTTGAAGGAGATGGCATACCCTCCACTTGATTTGTGTAGTGCCCACATTTTACACACACAATTACAACAGTATTCTAAGGATAATTTTTTTTCTATCTACTACATTGCTCACTAAACACAACACTTAAGGACTACATTTGGGCTTGCATTATTCACTGCATAGCAAGGGAAAATCACATAAAGTTCATGACACACATTATCTTAGGGGAAACAGTAGTTGTACACTTTTAACGAATGCATACTAGCAATGCCTCAACCTAACAGAAAGAAGACAAGGATTCTAGCACACCCACAACACATATTTTCTTAATTGAGTTAAAATGTAGTTAACACTCCCAGAACATCACATTGTGCAAGGTGAAATTCCGAGGTCAGTGTGACTACAAGCATATGCATATTTCATTCTACGGTTCTAATGTATCTTCTTCCCTTGTACAAGTTGGTTTCTTTTACATGTACAAAATTTTCCATATGAAAACCCTACTTATTTGGCATAAGTCAAATTGACATAGAGTGAAGTGAAGGTGACATTATCTTATTACCCTATGTTAAGAATATTCTTCACCCAGCATTTATTCAGGACACTGTCTACCTTTTTTTTTTCTTACCACTCAAGTGAATGTGATATTGGTGTCCATAATGCAATAAAAGTATTTAACGACAGATTTAGATACAAGGTAGATTCCCTACCAAAACATTCCTCGATCACAGAATGAGTTATGTTCCCTACCATATTTATTCTAATTCAATGACTTGAGAAATTCCATTTTGATTTATATATGTATTTTGTTTCTCGAACGTTGACCACACCAAGACAATTCATATTCTTTGAAACAAATAAATATATTTAATTGATAGTTTATTAAACAAGGCACCAATAATATAGATTCCACGTGAAGTAAATGTAGTATTGGCACCAACTAAAGGAGGAGAGTGGAGAATGTGCATTAATTATAGAGGCATCAACAAGATTGCTATCAAATATAAATTTCCATTACAACACATGGATGATTTTATGGAAAGTTTGAGGGGAGAAAAGTACTTCACAAATATTGATTTGAAGATTGGATGCCACCAAATCATAATCAAGGAAGGATATGAGTGGAAGACTTCCTACAAAAAGTAGGATGGATTTTATAAGAAGTTAATCATTCCATTTGGTTAGCCAATGCACTAAGCAACTTCATGTGCTCAATGAACAAAGTGTTGAAGCCCTTTTTGGGTAAGTTTTTCATTATTTACTAGGATGACATTATGATTTTTAGCAAGATGAAATAAGATCACAAAAAGTGTTATATAATACTTGTGAGAGAATAAGATGGTAGTCAATCAAAAGAAATGCAGTTTTATGTAAAAGGGGTTGGTACACTTGGAATTTGTAATATATTGAGAGGGGTTGAAAATGGATCCTAAGAAGGTACAAACTTTGTGAATTGGATGTCACCTAAGAATGTCACAAAGACCCAGATATTCCATGGACATGTAAGATGTTATAGGAAGTTTATTACACGATTCTGTGAGGTTTGTGCATTGATCACAAAGGTGATGCAAAGATATAAGAAGGAATTTATGTGGACCACAGATACAAGCATACATTCTAGAAGTTAAAGAGGAAGCTCAAACATATTCCAATATTATCCTTTCTTGATTTCAATAAAGTATTTCGTGTTAATTGTGATGCTATTGGAATAACCATTGGAGCTGTGATGAGTTAGGAAGGCGACCCATCACATATTTTAGTGAAAATATGAATGATTCTACAAGAAGATATTTATTCTATGATCAAAATTTTTACACCATAGTAAAAGCTTAGGATAGGTCAATGTTTGGAATTCTTAGAGCATTTCTTACAGAGTCTTTTCATAAAACTATAATTGGAGTGTTGTACCATTTTTCCTTGGTATTTAATCTTTCTTTGCATTAATGATAAAATCTATGTTGTTTTCTTATGAAGAGGTTCCCTAAAGTCTTACTTCAGTGAGATCTTATTTTGATACAGGTTGTTTGGTGTAAAGCGTCCCTTCAGTGGGAACCGTGACTGTGGATGAACCACTAGAAATTATTGAGGATTTCATATATAAAATTGTTAATGTGTGCATGTAACACTTTCTAAGTATGAATAAATATTTTTGAATTTCCTAGTTCCATAAATGTATCATGTTAAGTACTATGAGGGTTGCATGGTCTAAGGAATCCCATAACATGGAACCTTAATCACACATGCATCATTTGGTATTAAAGAAAGGTTGATAATCCTTTTGAAGTCGAACATCTTATTATTGTTGCTTTCTCATTTGTGAGTGTTATTGGGTAAAATTTTTGTACCTAATTATACATTAGTTAATTCCGCATAGGTAGAACAAATATGCATTTGTATTCTCAATCGGGAATAATGTTAGCATGCATTGTTTAGTTGGTTGGGTTGTTAAACCAGGCTGTACAATATGTATAAATATTGCAACCATTCCTCATGCATCTATAATCAGTTGATTTTCCATATTAATAAACTAAGCAAGCTGTCCGTCACCTGTTCTACAACTACAGGTTGGTAGTTCAAAGGAGCCTGGAGTGAAGGAGAGGTTGTAGGAGAAATCTGTAGAGGAACTTGAGGAGAAGCTTGAGCAACAGAAGAGGAGCCACAGTTGCAACCCTCTGCCTCCTTCCTAGCCCCATTCCCTACTTTCCCCTCTCTCTCTCTATACATGTATATTCTAGCTCAGAAAAGTTGCATTTGATCCTTCACTGAGTTGCATTGCAACGGTTTGGAGGAAGTTTCAGTCATCATTATCTTGAGCAGCTGGGTCCATATCGAGGAGCCCACCCAGGTCTGCAATGTGCCTGTAATGCACCAGGCCTGGTTCAAGCAGTGAATAGCATCTGTTAAAAAAATGGCGTCAAAAACAAATAGATTTTTTTCCGGACCAATAAGGGTTTTGTTGCTAAAGTTTCCAAGTCTGTGAAGATCCTCTGTGCTACAACAATCTTTGGCAGACTGCTACATATTAGCAGTATTGTGCATGCATTCTATTTGGCAAAGGAAATTCTCTGTTTTTTGGTCTGTGCAATTAATCTATGGTAGACTTGAGGCATTCAAAACCAGCTGCTAAACGGTGGAGACATCCACAAAGGCGTAGTGAGAACATTGCATGCAAAGGTGGAGCTACACAAGCAATAAAGGTATGGTTTATTCTTTTGTAATTTTATTTTTCACTAAGGCGGGGGGGGGGGGGGGGGGGGGGGCGAGATTTATGGGGGGTGGGGGGATAGGGGGGGGGGGGCTTGGTTAGAACTAGGGGGGGGATGTTGGAGGTCTTGGGGCAGCAGACACGATCCAATTTGGTAACAAATCAACAAGTCAACCACATGTAGAGATATTTTTGATGTAAATGATTACAAAACTAGCATATTTATATCAAGCGCCAAACCAAAGCAAAGTGCATCGTCAGGCAAATCACCATACGATCCAGAGCCAAGCTTTTACGGAGGATAGTTATTAGGCGTTAGTGAAAAGAGGCACCCGGAGAATGCAAATAACAAAAGATTGTGTAGCTGTGGACATAGAGGTGAATCAGGTACATTCAAACGTTCTAAAAACAAAAATATGCTAATTTGTTGCAAGCCGCCATGTGGCCCTACATAGCTACATTTGCTATTTCACTCTTATAAAATGTAAGTGGTTCTTTGTTTTTATTGTCATTCACAGTTGTTTGAAGGTAACATGAATTACTAGTTGGGGCTTGACATTACATGTGCAAGATGCTATAGTGCACTTAATGGTAGTGTTTTAGAGAAGAGCCTAATTTTTTAGCAAGGCCATTGAGTATCAAGAACTGGTAGCCCCTAACATGCGGACTATTTTGATTTGAGCAAAAATGTAGAAAAACGTGCAAACAAGTACTATGTTAATGCTAAAATACTTGAGTGCTCATATACTCTTGTTTATGCGTACAGCAATGCCCAAGTGGGCTAGTATAATAGTTTCTAAGACAAATAGCTCCCCATTAAAGGAGGTCTAGGTATCAAATCCCTCCAAAATCCCCCCTTGTATTAATTTTGTCACCAGTGCATCGTTTTTAGCATTTGTATCTGCTAAATTTAATAGAAAGTTTTGAATTTCAAGTGGTACAACATAACTCAAATTTAGTACGAGAAAAACCCTAGTCCGGAAGGATGCTTCCAAAAATCATATTTGTGAAACTCCGCCAATTTGCTCAAGAGAAATCTATGAATGGAGAACAACCTGGTTTTTTTTGTAAAGCAATCTAGAGAATCTGTAGTGCATACATGAATTACAGTTTTTTTTGCGGAAAACTCCAATTACAAGTTCCCATTTGTAAGAGGTGCACAAGATGACCAAAGTGCCCAAAACGTTTTTTTTTGCCTGAATTTCAATTTTTTGGGAAAGGGAGCATTTTAGTCAATCTTCTTTCAGTATATGTAAAATAATATAATATTTGGACATAATATAAAGGCCATGATTAGTCTGGAGATACATGGTCGTTTCTATAAATATTTCCCATCTAATGGCCAAGAATGCTGCCAATTGTTAAATTCTGCTTGACTCGTAGCTCCCACGACGCGACAATTGATGCCGCATGGAAGACGTAATTAATATAGACTTACACCTACCAGTTCAAAGACATTCAGAGCTGTAGTGGACGATACTCTAGTTCGTCCGGGAAAATGATGCATAACTGTGCATACGATACCTTGTGTTTGACAGAGGCAAATCCATCATTGACAGGGCATGAATGCCGATACATTTTGTTTCATGATATAGCTGTCTGGCGAAGTGCCTTATACCACACATCCTCGAGACTGCTTGGAAACAACTACAAACTTTTTAGCGTATGGATCCCCTGTAACCTCAACATTTTGTATTAGAGGCATTCAAGGAAAAAGGTAACACTAGATAATTTGAATCTGCAGAGTCAGTTTCATACGTCCACAAATTCAAGCCGAATGAGACAAGTCGAGGCTGTTCTTGCCAGGTGAGTTGCATACATTGAGGGGATCACTCCTAGCACTGGGGAGTGGGATATCACAAATGACGCTCCTTTAAAATTCTGTACTGCTTTTGAGAGTCACATACCTACACCAGTCATGACTAAAATATATTGTGGATCAACTATCAATTTGTCTGAGTAGACCATTAGTTTTGAAAAGCTAGTGAATATGTTGCAACTAACAGGAGTCTATGTTCAACAAAGATGACAGAAGAACATGCACTCGCTTCTCACCAGATACAGGGGAAGAAACAATTTCAGTCTGTCCAATAAGCCCCAGAAGCAAAATAATTAGCAAGGGGACATAACATACAGAAAAAAATGTTTGCATTTGAAATGGTAGAAAAGGCCATGAAATGAAGATGCACTGCTTGGTGTAAACACATTCAAAAAGGGCTCCAAATTCAAGTCAATTGACATGAAGCCAAACTATGTATTCAACAATGGATGTGTAGGGATCAACATTTAAAGGCTAATTCAGGGCAAAACAAAAAAGAAGGGGAACTTGGAGGATAGCAAACCCGCTGTAACAAGGAAATGTTGTTGAATATCAGGAATTGATAACTCAGATGACGAAGACATTTTGTATGTTGACAAAGATAGCAGAGGAAGGCTAAACCACGTCTACCACGACCGTCAATTTTGGTATAGTTGGTTTGGGTGCCTGCTCGACACTTTGACATAGTGTTGGGACATCTTCGTCATTGATGTCAAAGAGAATGTATGGATAAAGAAATCAATTTAACATGCTAATCATATGATAAGTCTCAAAGGTATCTAGTCATATAGGATGTTGTAAGTCTTGAATGTGCCAATCATGATAGGAAGTTGACTCACTCCCTTTGACATGTATGCATGCCACGCAGATGCAAAAGACAAGGTTTTGTTAGTGTTTTGTGAATTTGAAAATGGTATTGTAGTGTGCACAAAATCAAGGAAAAAATGCAGTGTATTCCGCCAAGGGGTTTCGAGAGCTCAATTTTGACAGTGCTTTGCGAAATATTGTATAGAAAGATCACCTTGCAAGTGTTTTGCGGATTCTTTATGCAGGCCAATACCACGTAACAAAGGCCAATGCATTGCCGCGGATCAAACTAGATATGGTTTGCCCGCAGATTCAGTTTAAAAAGAAAATAGCTGCCAGCATCAAAGGAATTTGGTCTTTTAGTGTCTCAACGGGTATTTTGAGAGGAGTGAATGCCGCGATACAAAGGAGAAATGCAGACTAGGAATTGCTGTGGAGGTCAGAGATAATAGCCAACAGAAGCTCCTAAGTTTTTGCCGCATATGACTCAGAGACATGTCCTGCGAAGGTCACAACTAAAGCACGTGGAACAAAGAGAAAATAAGGGAAGTCAACGTGGAAGCCTAGAAGACATCTGGAGTGAAATTCACAATATCATTATTCGTTCTGACAAGCCGACTTATGTCTTTTATCCACAAGATTGTTATTTTGGCCCGACCAATCAGAAGGCCAAGTAGATCACATCCTTTGAAGAGATGAACATGATGATATGCAACCCATAGATTTTATTGCCAAAATAGAAACACAATTTTGTACGCTCCAAGGTCAATTATGATGAGGAAGACAAATTGAGAGCGAATAGAGTGAGCAAATAATAAAGACATATTAATAAGAATGATAAAGAGACAAGGAAGAGCATCACTCCAAGTAGACTAGAAGTGCCAAATTGCTGACAGAAGAAGGAAGAGCTTGAGCAACATTGTCATGAGAACCTTACCTGAAGTCATGAGAATTTTTGTGACGGGTGTGTGAAGATAACAAGAGGTCAAACACTAAGTTGTGAACAATTTGCAGTTGAAGTATAGTTGAGAAGGTACAAGAGGATATAACATGCACACAGCTAGGAGTTCTAAAGAAGAGTAATTGGGGATCTCACTATCTCTAGTGGAAAGTTGGAAGCTCATGAACTAGTCTTGAGTTGATGTTCGCGGGAGCATTGGGGATTGGTGTCAACCAGTGAGTTAGTGCTTATAAATAATGCTTGAGTTTGGTGCTTGGCATTGAGGACCATGGTGTCTCCACTAGGTTGGTGCCTACAATACATTTGGAGAAGTAATCCTCAATTTTGTGACATGTATTTGAATAGTAGATCCAACCAGTCTTTTCAGGGACGCTAAACTAATAAATATTGGCAGAAAGGGGCAACTTGAGGAAGAAACCACATACAATTATGTGCAATCTTAGCTATTGAATTTTGTATGATTGCTGCTGTTGTAAGATGTTATAGTTCTTATACGTTACCCAGTCAAACAATTATAAGTATACAGATGTCAAACCCCCCTCTCAGTATATTGACTTGCGTGTTCTATATAGCACATGATTGGACACAAGGACATGGTTCTACATAATATGAGATTTACACGCCACTCAAGGAATCATGTTTCATTGGGTGATGATTCTTCATACAAGTGTCCAGGGTATTGGACATTATCTCTTTACCCCTTAGTACACATAATTGTAGATTATTTGATGTTTTATATGTCACTTGGGGTTAACCAAGAATTTGCTATTAGTCATTGAAATTTTAGATCACAATTTGAAAAATTGATTTTGACTACAAAGGTGGGAAGAAAATGTATCTAATTAGAGATAAATCTAGAAGCTCGAAAACTGTTGCAAGAGACTTCCAATGGTGGGACGGATGTTTCAGCTTGATTTTATCTAGAGTAGAAGATCAGAGCACTTTTGGAGAAAGAAAACTCGTCAGCACAATTGTGGTATCGGAGACTTGGTCACGATAGTTTCAAATATCACGCAGACTCTGTCGGTACATGGTGAGGAGGATTGCCACCGTTTCAAGATAGACACAGATAAGTGCCCTAATTGCCTAGCAAGTAAACAACATCGAGCACCATTCCAGAGAAATACTTTTCGGGCCCCAGGTAAAACTTGATCTGGTGCATACCGATCTTTGTGGACCCCATGAGGCCTATTTATTTTGGATTACAGTATTTTATGCTCTTTGTTGATAATTTTTCATGTGAAATGTGGATTTATTGTCATCGTACTAAGGACGAAGCTTTTGAGTATTTCAAGAAATTCAAAGTTGAGGTAGAAACAGAGTTTGGTTGTAAAATCAAAACTCCCTGCTCATCTGGGGGGGAATAAACCAACAAAGAGTTCAAATCCTTCTTAGAAACTCATGGACTTCGTTAAAAAATGCCTCCTCCACACACACCACAACAAAATGTGTTGTCAAGAGAAGGAAGTGTATTATCACAGAGATGGTGTGATGCATGATCAATGATTCAGGACCGACGAAGACATACTGGGCCAAAACAACCAAAATAGTAGTATAGTTGCTGAATAGAGTTCCCATTATTTCTCTTGTTGGGGTAACACCACATGAAGCATGGTTAGGGTGGAAGCCATCTACTGTACATCTCATAGTTTTTGGATACAAAGCAAGCATGCACATTCCCAATAAGAAGAGAACAAAGTTTGACATGAAAGTTGAGAAATGCATCTTCCTATGGTATAGTGAAGAAGCTCTTGGATACATGTTGATCGATCTGAAAACAAGAAAAGTGTACACAAGCAGGGATGTTGAGTTTTTTGAAAATAAAGAAGCAAGGTCTCCTTCCACAAGCTCACTTGATGATCAAATCACCCTTATTATAAAAAAATGATGATCCTCCCTTTGATGTGGACAATAATGGTGGGGATGATTTTACAAGACCACAAGTGACAAGAATAGCTCAACGTGCCTAAATGGTATACTAATGTGATATAAGATTCCAAATTGGATAGTCTCCCAGATACATACACACCTGGATTACAAACTCACAACAAGGCTCATAATGAGGTCAATTTTTGCTTGATGAGTAAATTTGTTTAATTTGTTAAGCTTTCTACAGTTCATGAATCTCTACAGTCAAAATCATGGAAAGATGCCATGGAGGCTAAATATCGGTCATTAGAGGTTCATTAGCTAGACCATATCCTAGCACATGAGTTTATATTGAGGTAATGAAAATTAATAAATTTAAAGTCAATATACCAGTAGACATGAGGGGGTGAAAGGGATTAATTTATTAATATTTTGAATCAGGTATTGGGGGTAGCTTAGAGAGGTGGGCCAAACGAAAGAGAGGTTTAGTTTTAATATAAAAATATAACATTTGAACCCTAGTTTTTAAAAATAAATACCTTTAAATTGCAATTTAAGGAGTGTGGTCATAAATTTAAATTATAATAAATCTCAATTAAGAGATTCTTAACCAAGAAATAATAATATGGTAGAAAACGAGGATTGAGTATGCTTTTCAACACAAGTGATATTATTTCACCATCTTAATTATTTGAAGAACTATTGATAAATGATTAAATCTTAACATTTATAAGGCAATTGGTAATAGGTCTTGAATGACTTCAAACTATTTTTTGAGAGAAAATCCATATTTGCTAGCTATCTTCTTGGAAAGTAGCGAACAAGATTTTAAGGTATATAAGAGGAACTGTGGATTTTGGCCTAGAGTACAAGAAGAATGATCAATTCTTCTTGACATGATATTCAGACTCAGATCACAGGTAACAATGATAAAGGAAATCCACTTCTAGATATGTATTCTTTTTGGGATCTAGTCCAATATCATGGGGAAACAAGAAACAAAACTTTGTTTCTCGATCTTTTACATAAGCCAAATATCATGTTGCAAGAGGAGCTATCTACGAAGTGATATGGATACGTCACAAACTTGAGGGACATGGAATACCTCAGGAGAAACTTACCATCTTGTATGTTGAAAACAAAGGTATTCTAATTTTTTTCACAATATAGTGTTTCATGAGAGGATGAAGCACATGGAGGTGCATATACATTTCATTCACAAACATGTTATGCAACACAAAATTTAGATTCTATTTTTCCCAACCAGTCAATAACATGAAAATGTCTTCTCAAATTCACTTGCATGGAATAAATTTGAACCATTTAAAGAATTTATCTTTTTCTTGCTCGAAATGATGCATAATTAATGGGGGTGTTGGGTAAAATTATTGTAGTAATCATACATTAGTTAATTTTGCACAAGTAGTGCTTGCCCACCCGGTTTGAAATCCCCTTGAGGCACGATGCTCCTTGGAGATGGTTTTGCCGCTAGATGCGACATCTCTGTTCACTGCTGGTGTAGCATGTTAGTTTCTTCACTCGTTACAGTAGGTAGCATTTTGGTTCTGACTCACTCTATTTGTTGCTTCACTTGCTATTGTCACTGGACGTTGCTTCTCTTGTTGTTGTCGCTGGTCGTTGCTTCACTCGATGCGGTCGTTGTCACTAGTTGTTGCATCGTCATTATGGTTTCATGGTTGCTTCAATCAGGGTCATAATGGTGGTCCCCTTAATTGTAACCAGGTTGTGGATCCTCTCAAAAAATCCTCAAATGTACAAGGATGTGGGTCTTTTCAAAACTCTCAACAAATTACCCGATTCCAAAAAATTCTGCACAAGTAAAATTATGTTATATAGTTAGGAAAAAAATATTCGTTTGTATTATCAATCGGGAATAGTATTCCCGTGTATTATTTTTGTTTGTATTTTTTTTAGGTTGTTAAACCCATATAACCATTTTGGTTATTTAGTTTTGGTTGTACAATATGTATAATTATTGCATCCCTCTCATTTATTATACTCTAATTTTCCATATTAATTAAATTATCAGGCTATTTTCGATAATTCTGCACCAAAAGTGTGAGTAGATACAAATTGAGATCATTTTACAACACTAGTTGGAGAGAAGGTTTATAAGATCATCATCAATTAATATCCAGATATTTGTTGACATATTTTAATGAATGAGTTGGATAGGTATGATAGAAATAAGAATAAATGAAATCTTTTATGAATAAATGGAGAAATAAGGAAACAAAACATATACCATGAGGAAGAGGTAATCATGGAAGAGAACCTGGACTTGCAGATATGGTTTTGCAAGAACTGCATAGATTAATTAAGTGCAAATATCAAAAACTGCTCTCACTAGATCCATCGAAGATTCCTTGCATCGAATAATATTGAATGTAACTTGATCTTATGGAAAATTAAAAATATTAAGAGGGAATCAAAACCACTCACACCACTCTCAAGAATTTAGGACCTGCATCTGCGAGTTCTTCGGCTCATCCTGCTGCAACCCATCGAGGAGACATACAATCTCATTTGTAAGTGATGGAAAAAATGCAACACCGAGGTGGTTTTTTTTGTAGAAGGCACAAGATATGTTACAGTTTCTAAATAAGCACCTGATATTGAATAAGAATATGAGGTTGAAGAACATGATGACAAAATTATAAGGGTTGTCCCAAGATTGACGATTAAACTAAAGTTGCATTTTCTCAATTATTTCGACAACTTAAATCTTGAAGAGTTTACTAACTTATCATTGAGCTGGAGAAATATTTTAAATATGAAAAGTTGGAGGATCGAAGGAGAGTCAAACTCGCTGCTATGAAATTGAAAGGTCACACATATCTATGGTGGGAAATGTACAAACCAAGAGATTGCGCAAGGGGAAAGAAAAGATAAAAAACATGGTTTGTGGTGAAATTGAAGGCCAAGTTCATTTCAAAAGACTATAATTTGGAATTTTTTTTTGAGAAGTTACAAAATTAGCAACAACCATATGACTGTAAATGATTATATTGAAGATGCAGATGCAAATATTTTACATTATATGAATGGGTTGCACATGGTAATTATAAATAAATTTGGGACGATGAGGATATGTTGAATAAAGCTATTAGTATGTTAAAGGAAAAGATAATTTGGCATGCAAGAATCAAGTCAGTGCGTGAGGGAAAATTAAGCTCACATGAGGTTAAGGATAAGGTGTGGCAGAGAATTGTCTATGTAGCAAGGTGAATCAAACACATCACAACGAGATGATGGCACACAAAGAGACCAAGGAAACTCTAGAGGTAGAGGATATTTTGGTCGAGGTTGTAAGCATGGATTCACTACCACACATTTCAAATTTGGAGAAATGCCACCTAAACATTTTTTTCCCTTACATAATTTGAATGGTCGTATAAATGTGATTGTGCATATGGTAAAATTATATGAAGAGAGTGTTACATCAATGTATAAAACTAATGACCCTGAAACAAGGGAAACAAGTTCATAATGAAGAATGAAGAGGATGTTATTGAATCCCACAAAATTAGAGGATGCTTTAGTGCAACACATGATTTTTTTTTGGGAAATTTTACAAATCACAAGGCTAGTATTGCATGTTAAATATTGAGTGTGGGAGTATCAAAAATATTGTTTCTTAAGAAATGGTAGATAAGTTGAAATTGAAAAGTATAGCACACCAGAATCTTTATAAGGTTTCATAGTTATTGAGGGGTCATAAGATATTGGTAAACACACAATTTTTTGTGAATTCTGAAATTAGTGAATACAAATACAAGTTTATGTGTGATATCACTCCTATGAAAACTTTCCATATTATTCTTGGGATGCCTTTGAAATTTCATTATAAGATACAAACTGATGGTCATACACAAACACATACATTGTTAGCGATGGATGAGGTAAATCATACTTTAGATCCACTAAATAATAGATATGAAGCAATGGAAGAAAATTAAAAGTGTCATTGATGTTAGATAAACAATTATCAAGTGAGGTAAGAGAATGCAATTATTTTTCACTTTTTGCAAAGCCCGTAAAGAAAGTTTGAGACAAGGATTGAAGATAAGTAAGTAGCATTTGTGAAATAATTTGATGATTTACTTGGTAAGTATGTGAATACTATTTCTAATTATCTAACTGATGGTTTTCCACTTATGAGGATTATTAGATATTAGATGGATTTGATCCCAGGGTCGAATATACTGAAAAATGACACAGCTTGACACCTCAAAAAATCATGGAGTTACAAAACAAAGTTCAATATCTATGGGACAAAGGTTTGATCAAGGAATCATTGACTCATTGTGCAATAAAAGAATTATTCGCATTAAAGAAGAATGAGGAATACAAAATGTACATAGATATATGAACAATAAACAATATCACTATCAAGTAATTGTTTATGTTACCACAGATGGATAATATAATGGATTGTTTGAGTGGTGAAAATTATGTTTTTAAGATTGATTTTAAAACTATTTATCATTATATCTATATAAGAGAATGAGATGAATATAATAAAGTGTTTAAAACTCAACAGAGATTGTATGAATGGTTGATCATGCCATTTATGTTGATGAATGTGACAATTACTTTAATGGTTTGATGAATGAATTCTAGAAGCCATATCCATGCAAGTTTGTGATTCTTACTAAGATCATATCATGATTTTCTCTAAGACAAGACAAGAGAACTTGAATTTTTTTCTCAAGGTGTTGATGAAATTGAGAGATGATAAGTTAATCATTAATTTGAAGAAGCGTAAATTTATGAAAAAAGAGTTCGTATATTTGGGATTTGTAATTTATCAAGAAGGGTTAAAAATGGATCCTAAATATTTGAATATGATTGTAATTGGCCATCACCTATAAGAAATTTTGAGGCGAGAAGTTTTCATGGTCTAGAAAGTTTTTGCAGGAATTTTATCAAAAAAATTAGTGGAACTTGTACAACAATTACAAATGTTTTATGTAAGTTTCAAAAGGAATTTATATGGATAATGAAAACAAAAAGTAGTTTCTAGAAATTGAAATTTAGAGAAAATTAACAACCAATTTTAGCATTACAAAGATTTCAATAAAAAAAATTCAAGTGGATCCTAATACAATTGGAACTCCAACAGGAAATGCGTTGAATCAAAAGACAAGATGCATTGTGTTTTTCAAAGCAGAAGTATTATGTACGTGATTGAGAGTTCTAGGTGATAATTTAAGCTTTGGAGAGATTGAGGCACTATTTACTACCCAAGGAGTTAGTTCAATTAGGCCATCATTAGGCATTACAATTAAGTAATAATCAAGGTAAACTGAAGTAGAAACACATGAAGCGGGTGGAATTTTCATAAAGTTATTCATTTACATTGAAGAATAGAAACAACAAGTTTAAAAGAGTTGTTGATGGTTTGTGTAGAAGGGTTGCACTTTTGAATGAGTTGGGAGTTAAAGTTTTAGACATCGATTTAATGAAGATGAGGATTTCAGCGAGGCATGGAAAACATGTGTAAAACAATTATGTGGAGACAAGATATGTTGGATTTCTTTAGAAAAATTGTATACCAAGAGGTTCAATGCGTGAAAACTTGGTAAAGGAGAAACATAGTGAAAAACTAGCATACCACTTTGGTTATGAAAAAACTCATGCATATGTGGAAAAAATATATTTATAGATGTGAATGATTTCAAATGTTTGTAATTATGTGTAGGAGTATAGAGTACATCAATTGGTCAAGGGGCAAAGTTTAAATGCATCTTTATATGAACTATTACCTATCTCAGAGAGACCATATGAAGATATCAATATGGAATTTGTTTTAGGATTTCCTAAAACTTAGAAAGGGAATGACTCAATAATGGTAGTTTTTGATGAATTTCAAAGCTGAAACATTTCATAAAATTCAGAAAGACTGGTGACATGACTAATATTGCTAACTTTCTTTTAAAGGATATTTTCATATTACATGGATTACCAATAATTATTGCATTAGATAAGGATGTTAAGTTTGTAGGACATTTCTGGAGAACATTATTGAATAAACTAAACATAAAGATGCAACTCAATTCCACATACCATACATAGCTAGATGGACATACAAAGGTCATCAATAAGAGTTTGAGAAATTTATTAAGTTGATTGATTGAAGATAAGCCATGTACATGATATTCCAGTGCGAAATGTTGGTGTGAGGGAGTATTATTCACCTATTATTTATTTATTAGGTGAATTTCCCTCACCCATGACGATTCATCTCACTTAGGTGAGTCATAGGTCTTAGATGAGTAATTAGGAGTTGTATGATGAATGATAAATTCTATCATAGAATGTGGAACTATAACCTAAAAGGTTGATATTATCTTTTGTATTACTTGTATGAGTAAAATTGTAAAAGACTATTAAAACAATAAGGCAAGCCTTGTGATTAAGTACTCCACGATGAGAAGTGAAACCATATAACTGTTGTGTTTAGTAATAATATGAATGAATCTCAATGGTTTACTTAACTAGAATGGATATGTACAGAACAATACCTTCACTTTTCTATACATAGGACATGTACGAGAAATAAAATACATCGATGAGAAAGATGACTTAACTAAAGCAATGATGCTCACTACAGATACTTTTGAGTTAGTTGACCTTGTGGGATTTAGATTAAGCCTCCCTAACAAATGCATAAAAGAAGGGACGTTTAATAAAAAGGTAACCATGTTAATAAAGTATGTATTTTGTTATTATAACAACTATGGTTGTCCCTTCCTTCGACAATAATCCTAGAAGTTAAAGGGTCTCATTAAACAAGACTGACATTTGATGAAACATCTTCTCTTAGTGCAATTGTACTTTGCCTTCCTCAAAATAAGAGGACTATACCTGTAATTGAGAGTTAATAATGTAAATAATAATAAAAGGAGAAAGTAAGAATTTAAGTAGTTATAGCTAACATAATTCCTTAATTAGAAGTTTAACGACTTGAGTTTGATGGAACAAAAGAATATTAATTATAAATGATTTAATGTTTAAGAGAATATTGATTAATTGGTAAATGACTTAAATAGGTGGAAGAATAAAAATTATGGGCAGTACCATAACTAAAGGTGACAATATTTATCTTGGTCATAGAAGAATTGATGAAGCTTCTTCGAGTTATTGATAAGTAATTAAACGTCTCACCGGTATGATAATTACTCCTATCCTTCTATGGGATGTACAAACGAGACATTATAACAAGAACGAAAAAATGAGATGATAACAAGTAACCTTGAGTAATAAATTAAGATTAAATTAAACCAATTACAATAAACATACGTATTGTGCTATTATAAAATGAGCGGTGAATCAATTAGATTGGGTTTTAATTTGAATTATCACCTTATAATTGTGATATTCTAATTAAAGTTATTATTAGGGGTTTCCCTTCGTTGAGAAACTTGTAAACTGTATTGCTATTGAATCTAGATACAATGGTCGAATGGGTTAATCTTTGTTAGAGGCCTAAAGTATAAATATTGTTATATAGGACTTTGATATGGAACTAGCTAAAGGAATGATTAAAAATAATGAATTAAAATGGATGAGAACTAGAGTGATATGGAAGGAAGTCATTGTCGAATTATTATGGTATTTAATGCAAAAAGATTGTATTAGGTACAACTAGTACATTGACGAAATAGTGAACTGAGTTATTAACGTTAACAATTATATGAATTAGCAGTTAATGAATAATTTGCACCGAGCTTATAACAAAGATATGATGGGGGAAGTGACTGCGAGCATGAAAGGATAAGTATCACTTCTCTTCCAATAGGGAACACAAAAGAAAATTTCAGTCATATTTTCTGGGAATTGGAAGGTAGGGCGCTACAATTGTGTTAGTCTAAACAATATCTAATTAGAAAAAAGGACCAAACATTACTATATGGCCAAGATATTTTTTTTTTATTGTCTTCTCTATGAAAAAACATTGAAGTGGCAATCAAATGGATGCTAAATTTAAGATTGAATTGCCATGTGACAATCAAATGAACGTCAAATTTAATGTTGAGAATAAAAGTGAACAACTCATGCCATTACAACTCTTGACTGCCATTGTAAGAATGCCTCTTGGTGTAATTATGCATGCAATCAAACCCATCAAACCAAGCGAAATAGAAAAAAGAGATGAACTAAGAACAATATATGGAAAATGGAATGACACAACACAAATGCTTTAAACACTTATTTGGACCAAGAATATTTTAGAATTGTATATTGTACAATTTCACGCTCTTTAGACAATTATTTGGATGATCCATTAGATGATAAAATGCTAAATATGTGATTATCATGACTTATGAATATAAAATATATTTGTAGTTGTTTTGTTGAGATCAATTAGTATCATTTAAATTTGGAAGATGCCCTTGAAAGTTATCCTTCTGCAATGATAAAGTCGAGTGGATGTCATAGGTGACTGATTGCATGAATGTCACAAACGACTATTGTATAGATGTGTTATGTATTGCTGAAAGTCATGGACAACTATTGCATGGATATAAGCACTATCTACACCTAGGTTGGAAAACCCTTGCACTTTAATGCCACTCATAACTTATTCCTCTCTAAAATTAATGGTTTCATTGATTTCCTCTCACCCTCATCCCAATGAAGTCCTTATTGCAACTTTAGGTGCAATTGCTAATTTTAAAGCCAAATTTAAGTCTTTATTGACCCTTCTAGTCCTCATGATATCTTCTTTTGAGGTATGATTCCATCCACTCACTTTTTTGGTACAATTTTAATTATATATAATTAAGATAATATAAAATAAATGTTCGAACCCCTCCAAAGGGGTTGTTGCATGTTTTCATTAACCTCAAATAAAATAATAATTTCCCCAACATAAAGACAAGGCCTTCCTACAGAGTGGACATCTCTTTCGAACCACTCAAACTTTAACTTTAGCGACGCGGGACCCACCCGCACAGCAGGTCCCAATGTTCCTTCAAGTAACCCCCGCTGCGGGACCCACCTAAATTTCCCCTCGAAAAATGAAGATGGAAAATCCGTTTGACTCATCATTAGAAACCTAATCCATTTCCCAGCGTCTTGCGTGGCGTGATGCGATTGGCGGAACCCCCGACTCCGAGGGGATTATTGTCCAAAAGACACGTGTCTCACGCTTCGCATCACAATATGACGTGTCATCGCGAACATCCCGGAAAGTTTTCCCGGCACCGGGAAACGTGGAACAAATGGTTTTAATGTTTTGTCTACTACCATCCTCGTGCTTCAGCTGCCTCGTTGAAATTCTGCAGAAGCTTAACTCGTTTGCATCTCCGAGGGTTTGAAGAAAAATAGGATGAATCTGATCATGCGTAAGCATTAACGGATAGAAAAAAAAAAGGATTACAAAACGAAAAATTGTATAGGGAAGGAAATCCTGTCCGCGCAGAGCAATCCATGTTGCCACGAGGTAAGATTTCTCGCTCAAATTTCGTTATTTGTTTACACATCAACAATTGTCTGCATTTCTGTGTCGTATAAAATGAGGGTTTTGGAGCTGCGGTTAACGAGTGCGCATGTTCGAGCGCAAGGGTTTGGACTGTGAATTTACGGACTGAAACAATGGGGGATGGTTTGGCAGGCAGCGGGCGGAGGAGTACGGGTCCTAGAAGCAGGAGGAGCTTAACTCGACCGCAGGTTTCGACTAATCCTAATGGGGACACTAACCCTAATGGCCTGCAGGATGACCTTATTCGGGAGTTTCACGAGGCCGGCATTTACAGTTATGCCGAGGGTCTGGGCATTATACAGAACGGAGCAATTGCCTCACCTTCACGTAAGTGTTTTTTTTTTGGCCCTGTTTTGGCAGTTGGTCATACATAGTAAACTTGATTTGTGCAATTGTCGTCTATTCTTGAGCATTGCATTGCTCATTCTGATGATGGATCACAAATGTTGCTTATCCTGATAATGGTTTTAGAAGTGTGACGGGAAACTTCGATCTATAAAGTGTTAATTTTGAGATATCATGTACTCTGGAAGCTTAAAGTCACATGGTTACAACTTACGTATAATTGAGTTTAGATTCAATTGCTCACAGAAGTCTTCAACTACTTGACACAAATACTGGTCAGATTTGTGAGACAAGGGTGAGTTAAGGCGTTACATGATCCAAAAGCGGTTAGAGGATGAGAAGCCCAAAATGGTGGATTATATCATTCACTGAATGTCCCTCCTGCTACTAAGAAATGCTGATGGTACTTGTGTGCTAAGTGGATCCTCTTCCATTGGATTATAATTTATTACCAAAAATATACATGACGAAACGATGTCATTAGCATTATGACTACTCAAAAGTTATCTCGATATGACTTAACACATGGTCAAAATTCCACAAAAACTGATAAGTATAGTTTATAGCCATTTATGCATAATTAAGTCTAGACTATTCAAAGCTAAAGGTAAGGCTTATTTTTTACATCACAGGCAAGAGTTACATATACCTTGATTTGGAGAAGCCCCACAAAAGGATTTGTTTTTTCATTTAACGTTATATATTGTTCAAATTTTATATGCTTGAATTTTGATCTGATGACCAAGTCCACCAATGGATATTTTCCTCCATTTACCTTATATATTGTTCAAACTTTGTGAGCTAGCTTAAGAATAAACTGAACGTTTCCAATCAACCTACCTTTTATTTACTGTCCTTGAATCCCACAAGATTCTATTCTTTTCTGTCAAATGCCTTGATTAAATGCTTTCATTGAATTTAATTGAGAGCATACAAGACATATAACAGGAATCAGTGATATGATCCTTATGACTCGCTTCTAATGATAGTTTGTATTGTAAACAATATAGTACACGTGACTTGGAATTTTCTGTCCAAAAAAGGTTTCAAATGTAGCATCTGAGCCTGCGACCCAAGTTGAAGCTTAATGACAACTTTTTTAGTTTGGGAAATGTAGCTAGTCATTTACTTTTGAGCTGCACCTTGAAAATTTGGTATTGAGCTTCTATGCGAGTAGTGTTATTTTTCCAACACAGTGCAATATTTTAACCCTCAGTTTGCTTGAAACTCTACCCAGTTGATTATGCTGCACATTGGTTATCTGTTTAGATTATATCCTTTTCTTTGGTATGTAACTTATTAGAAACTCTCCTTGGGGCCTCTTTTAGGTGTTCAGTTGTGTTTGGGACTGTTTCATTCCTGACAACTTTGATCATCTAAATAAGATCCAGTGAATTATATGGACATTGGACTGAGTAGTAACCTGACAAAACGTTGAAGTTACCTTATCTTGTCAGTAGCATTACATGAATTAGCAGATGGTTTTAGAATATATGTGAATTAGTCTATGTTTGGGTCCATCAACATGCCTCGTAGAGATGTTTTTACCTTTAGCTTTATGATTATGCGTGCAACCATTCTTCACTCAGCACAAAGTTTGTTTTGACTGATTTCCGTTATAGGTTTTTGGAGGATACTAGTGATCTTTCAAAGTTATTATGGGCTGCCATTGTTGAGCAGTACAAGACTTGGTTTCCATGTGCCCACATCTCCATGAAAATTATGTTGACTATTTTCAAGCAAATTAAGCTATGGCGATGATGTGCAGAAGTTTATGAGTATACTGTATTTTATCAGACAGCTTAAAAAGGAAAGAGAGAGTACATGTCTTTGTCAAATTAAACTTGACTTAACAGCATTGCTTGACCAAATCCAGCACAGAGCTTTGTTGCCAGAAAAGCCATGGATGGCTCCGGTTGCACATTTCAATGAGTGAAGCGCTGTTCAAAATCCGAATGGCTGTTTCTGGGGCTGCCATTACATTCTAGGTAAGCTGCAACATATTATTCCTCTACTGCTCCGTTTCCGGGCTGTTTTTGGTTGTTGCAAAGTGGTTTCTTACACGCAGCAACTACCCCAAAATAACGGCCAAAATGAGTTGAAGCCATGACAGCAAAAGCAGAAACTCAGGGTTAAAATAGAATTACAATAAAAGCAAAACATAAATTAGAAATAATATAGAAAGCAAACTAGTATTAGTAAAACCTAATTTAATTTAATATTAAATTCCAATATTTTATTTAAAAAAACCTTTGCCTTTTATTATTATTATTATTTTATTTTTATTAATTTCTTTGAAGAGACTGCACAGGCGTGAAGGAATTTCCAGAATAGTTTGAGAAAATCTTAGAAGAAGAGTTGTTGTCAAGCAAATATCAAATGAAGACATGAGCTGAAAAGAAGCTTCTAGTTTTTATTATTTCTTTTTCAATTTTTTTGTTTATTTCATTTTCTCAAAATGAATTATTCAAGGAAACAAAAACTAAGAATCAGAAATCACGCACACGCACACGCACACGCACACGCACACGCACATGCACAAAAGATCCATTTCTTATATGCAACCTCCTTATGTCTATTTCTTGTCACATTTCTGTTGCTGTTATTGTTTTCTATTTCTCGTTTCTGGTAATGTAGACGCAGAGCAGCAGGTAAGTCGGAACTTATTTGAGGCGCACTTGAAAATGGCCCAAAGAAAATTACATGGTTTTATTTTATTTACAATGAGTGGGATTTGGGTCTAGTGTCAAGAAAATTCTGACTTTGGGATATTAACTATCTTCAATCTCTTTTCAGCTTTAGTTAAATGGCTTAGATACCTGATTGTATTTCATTAAGTTAGCAATATAAAATGATGTAAACAATTTGTCCATTTTCTCAAGATGCAATATAATTTCCTGTTGTAAAATGAATGGGTTTTCTAAATTTTTGGTATGATGCCAGGCATGTTATTATGATAGATTATTTTGAAGGAATTTACAAGGTGTTTTGCACAAAATGTATTATTCGACTATTTTAGGTATATTTTGTAATCGCTCGTATGGAACTTTTTAAGCCCAGGCATCAAATTACTGAATCTGATGGATCTGGATGGATTGTGATGCACCGATGAAGTACTATAAGGAGATAGATAGCTTTATTCGTGTAGAATACATCAAATTTAAATGCTTGAAAATTTAGGAATATTCCTTGGTGATTGTTTGCCGATCATGTGCCTACGAAATGAAGTGTTATTTTCTTAAATTTTGAAGGGGTGAATGCTGCTGAAAATAATTTTGATGCCGTGAAAGAAGAAGGCGAGCATCTTTCAACCACTTCAAACGGAATGGTTGGTGGGAATTCAGGGAACATGGGAACTTTGCCAGGGCAATCAGTTTCCATGGATAGTGGGAGCAATTGCTCTCCATCAAGAGGTAGTGATGTAGCAATGGCTACTCCTGGACCAAGTAAAGCTCTTGTAAGACAACGCCACTTGGATGTACAAGGAGAGGATTTCGAGTCTCCTGATGCTGTAGGGTGAGCTTCAATTTGCCAAAATATTTGCACGTTTGCATCTAATGGATTCTTCTCCTTATTGCCTATATCTGCTTTAAGTATTGAATTTGAGAGGCATTGTTACGATCCATAGAAAATATGCTATAAGATTTAACAAACATTTATTTATTTTCATACTTACAATTTTGGTGGCTATTTCTATCATCCCACTCTGTGTGTAGCACAAGGAAGAAAAAAAGAGGCCCACGAGCTGTTGGAGGAGAGAAAGGTGGGAGGGGACTCCGTCAATTTAGCATGAAAGGTGTGCTTGAAATAAACTGATGCTGATATCATTCACTTCTACGGTTTATTCTTTTTTCTCCGAGCTTATGCATAATATTTTTATTTTCTTTTTCTTCATCTCATGTCATTCTGGTATTTGTCTGTTAGAATATGTATTTATCCCCAGTTGCATCATATCAACAGAGAGCTATTAGCTAGCCACCTTTGGGTCTAAGGGATTGTACGGTTCACCATTCAAGAGAATTTCAAATATTAATTTTAGTTTGGGTAATCTCAATTGCAAAAATAAAGTTACATGTTTTGTACAATTCAAAGTAACATATGTTCCTTGACTAATTTCCTTAACTCTATTTCTCTATTGATCCAATCCAGTGTGCGAGAAGGTTGAGAGCAAAGGCAGGACCACGTATAACGAGGCAAGTTTATTATTCTAAAGCGGCTGCTCTGTTCATTGTAGGAAAGTTTTTCCTTGTAAATTGGATCTTTTTGTCATTCATTTCTTCTATTTCAATTGCCTAAATTCTAAATGCATTGAATATACATATGGTAGGTGCTTGTACTTATCTTGACTTGTTTGTTTTGACGGGTAAATACTTAGTGGACTTTTGGAACATTTTTGTCACTTTTTATCATTTTAAGTCTGCACAAAATTGAAGAAGGGGTCTTAGAAATTTATTGTAGTTAAAACAAACATTAAAATTAATATTTTCTTGGTGGGAGGTGGCTCTCAGGGCTGTTATATCTGTGTTTGTTTGCGTGGTTGCCTTCATTCATCACAATTGTTTTCTCATTGCAATAAATTTCAATTGTTAGGACCTTTTGAGATTGCTTTTGGGCTTGTTGGTCAAATTCGTTAGCCTTTGTCCATGTGCTTGCTGTTCATAGCAGACTTATATGTTTTATACTGAAATTTGACAAGCAATCTGCCACAAATTGTTTGGAAATGTGGCATATAGTCAACAAAACAAAACATGACCCTACAAGTGCAGATGCACATGAAGAATACACCTAAAGTTAGAGCTCACATCCAACACTGCACAAACTTATTTGATACTCGGCATATGCTGAATTATATTTACAGCATGATGTCAAGTAGCAGAAAGGGCTCAATCTGAATTTTATAATTGTTGAAATGGAGGAAGGGGATAATGTGCTCGAGTATCTTTTCAAGATCAAGATTGTGAAGAAGAAAATGAAGGATTTGTTATTTGAAAGAAAATTTGGTTGGAGCGACAATCAAGGTATTGCCTTCTTGCTATTTAAACTTTTTGGGAATGTTATACATAGCTAAAAGCTAGATTAGACGACATTTAGTGATCTTGTGAACTGCTTGAAGGCAACCAATCGTAAGTTGATAAAAAGACGCTTGTTGCATTTGGGGAGTCTTTTTCATACTCAAATGAGTTGGGAATTATTGTTTTTATTCATTGACAGTATCAAACTCCGTGGTTACCAACTTACCAGCAGGAGATGATTAAATTCAGGTTTCAGCTGGAGAGAGACAGGTACTAGGGCAACTTCGTTTGTGGATAGGTTCATCAAGGACAAATGCACTAGAAAGACGAGACATGGTACAAATATTGCAGAGAAAATGTAGAAAACACCCACATGAAGTGGAGATTTTGTGGCGAGATTGTGAAAGGACACTCAGGAGATGCCCAAGTAAACTGGACAGGTAAGCCTAGCTAAAATGTGAAGGTCTAGTAGCTTCAACAAATCAGGCAGAGTTGTGGATAGTCATGGATCCCTGACATGGTACATCCACAAATAGTAATATGTGAAGGTGCAGGTGACAATTTGCGCATAGATGATAGCTAAGTCTCAAAGTTTGCATATGTGTTCGTGTTTGTGATCAGCAAGGATAAAACTTTAAATGAGTTTGCCAATCAATAAAAATCAGAAAAAAATTCATGATTAAGAATAAAGAATGTAAATTTGCATTTTCATAATTTTTATTCCCAAAAAAGAATAAATGCATAAGAATGGCAAGATAGAAAAAATATTATTGAACTTCAAAATCTAAATAAGACGTCAAAACTTATAAACCATGATAAGTTTATCAAAATTAGAACATTAAAAGCATGGGACATTACAATTTTTTTTTGGTTTCTTTTACAGGTTCAATTTTATTTGAATCGATTAAAATCTTTCATTTGATTCAATTTTAACTGGAGGTTATTGAAATCTTTCATTCATTTATTAAATTCATCAAAATTCGATTAAATATGCCAAATTTCGATTAAATTCACCAAAACTGCACAATTTTTTGCTGGTGAATATGAATAAATATTAACGTGCTTGATTAAATTTGTTGAACTCCAAAAAATTTCAATGAAAATCAGCGAACTCTGTAACTTAGGTTGGTAGTACGTAGTTGATTGTGTGGTGGACGTTGGCAGGTTCACTGCTTGAGCACAGATTGCAGGGTGAGTGCAGCATATTGAGATTGACATTCAATAGGGTCAAGACATAGAAGCGCTATGGCAATATGCATATTTTGTATATGCACTTCGTGTCATATACTACTTTCGGGAAGGAGGGGCGTTGTTAGGGCAATATGATATTGTAATTATCATAAATTTAGTTTGAAGGTATTTTGATGTGGAATAGTTGATTTTCAGTCTTACTTTGTGTTCATTCATGTTCAACCTTATCTTCGATGTGCATAGCATTCATCTTCCATGACCCTTTCCGAGATCGTAATTGCTTATCTTATCTAAGAGCAGCATTAAATAGACCATTCCTAATTTTAGGACAACCATTTTTTCCTTTTAAGGAACATATTGTTGGCTGCATTTTTTATATGTTCCTTTGTTGCATGCAATTGGTCAACTCTTGAATTGTGTGATTTTGCTTCTTCTCCTTATCTTCTTTTCTTATGGTAAAAACTAGAAGTATCTCCTCTAGCATGAATAGCTACCAAAAATTAAACAAAAGTAGTAATTCCTCATGAAACATCAGGAAAGATCAAAAACATTTGTGGAAAAGTACCTTTGTATATTAAAGTTATGCTTCTTCAAAGTTGATGTTGAGCAACCCTATTGTGAACTAGGATGTTCAATAATTTGAAAATAAAATCCTCATTTTTTCACAATCATTAGGTCAAGTAATTGGAAAATATACTGTGTTACTTTTAGGTAGGAATCAATTATGAAGACTTTGGAAACTCGTGGGGAACTTCTTCCATGATCTCATGATGTTCCCCAGAAGGAAAACTTTATGGGGCCCCATTCCCTATCCTCCGGAACGTGTCCCCTAAAAAGGGGAATTTGAGGAGACTTCATGCATCCCCATTTTAAGGCAGTGTGTTCCTAATAACAAAGGACTCATCTCCTATGCAAAGGGAAGATAACAAGTAAAAAGGAGCAGAAAAAATGCCTAATAAAAGTTATGATACAAAAATAATAATATATACTATGTATCTAATATAAACATTATATTTAATATAACAAATATAACCTAAAAATTTAATATTTGAATATAAATTTAACATATTATATCGTCTTTACTAAAACAAGTGCTCATTCCGTGTATTATGAGATGTGGAGAAGTTTATCTGCAACCACCATATGTCCGTTTAGCCATTTGTAGGTCCCACACAAATAAGGAATTTCTCAGGGAGTCAGATCCACTGGTATTAGGTATGCCCTCTACGTCCTCATAGTGGAGAGGATGTTTGAGGTGCAACGACATTTACAGGGTATGGTTGGGAGCGGTGAGTGGTTCATGTGGTTAGAGTCTAAGTTCATTGAGGGGAAGAAGGTAAAGGCTCAATTGTTGATTGATTACTAGGGGGCAAGTTGTAGATATGTACTCTCATTTATTGATCCATAAACCAGGTAATTTGTTACTGGACACAAATGCTCCTACTCTTGGATAAATATTTATAATTTGAGACATTTGATAGCATGGCAGATCAAGTGAGGGCCAAGATTCATGAGAGAGATCTCACACTACAAGTCTACAATGAGAAGATTAGACCCAACATTTACAATAAGCGGGATTGGTCGAACACACCCTTGCACATGGCAACCTATCGTTGAGATCAAAATGGTATTTAGATAGGCCTTAGAGGCTGGATTCCATAATGATCCTGAGGTAAATCAATGTCTTTGTGATGTTACATAAGATGAAAACAAAGGAAGCAGCGAAGCATTGAGAGAAGTTTCTCTAGTTTGCAAAATTTAATGGCCCTTTCAACAAAATCAATACAGCTAAAGAAAAAGCAGGTTTGATGCAAAGGATTCTGATTGGGTAGTAAATGATGCCTGGCAAAATTTCAAAATGCAGACAACTTGCTGTTTGTTTGCTCTTTCAGTTATCTAGTTTCTCTGTGATTAAAATGAATTGGTCCATTTATAGATTCATCCACTCCTTCAAAAGAAACAAACATACCTCTAGGAGAGCAAAGAAGCTGGCTAGAGTTCATAGTAGCTTGTGTCTCAAGAATAGAAAGACTGCAGAGAGTTTGCAGGGTTCTACCACACATTAGGTTGTTGATTTTGGGGATGCCACACAGGTTGATGAGAGGGGGTGTAGATCTCCCACATGGATGAGTGGGGGTGCCCCTAAGCATGTTTGCTCCACCAAAGGATACCAAAAGTGCCACACATGATGTGGAGCCTTGTACTAACTTTTAAGCTCATGGAAGTTGAGGATAGAGCAATAGAAGTAGCAAAAACACGAGCCATCAGCCCTTCTTGTTCAATGCCTTCTTTTGATATTTGTAGGAACTTTTCTGTTTTGCTATTTAGTATTGTTAGGAATATCATGTTAGTGTTCACATGTTATTGTTTTTGTACATGGTGTGATGAGTTGTAACAACTCATAGTTATTGTGTTGTAATAGTTAGTTAATAATGTGTGAGGTGTGAGAGAGATTCTTGGAAACGTTACACTCTATACTTAGAATGTAATGGCTCATGATATTATTATATGAGTGGTTGAAGGAGATCAACACTCTATATATGTATGTTTCTCTCCTTGTGAATAATATCTCAAGTTTATTATTGTGTAAATCAGCTCTAGCGTTTTCATTTGGTATCAGAGCCATGAGAGTCTGTTGGGAGAAATTCAGCCTTGTTTAAGGTGTCGTTGCGAATATTAAGATAGTTTGAAAATCTTAAGGATTTTCTGGTGCAAGTTCTCGCTCGATTCCATGCATTTCCTATTGTTCCTGCAGATCCGCCCATGTGCTCTGCATTAGTGGATATCATATATTCTGGCATCACATATTCTACACGCTGCCATTCTATGCACATTTCATGATTTTTACATACACGAGCCTGCAGATGTGAACTTGGAGGCGAAACCGTGAATGGACTTGTGGTGAACATGTATCTTTGATTGTGAAGCAATCACGTGGTCAACATATACTGCTCAGTGCTCTCCTTATTTCTGCCCGCCTGCTTGAGTTATGAAGTTTCCTTCCATGTATTCTTTGACCCGGTGATCTAGTCTTCTACGTGCATGCCTTAATTCTTTTGTGGTATGTTTTTTGGTGGATATCTGCCCATTCGTGTTTCTATCTAGCATGCAACTGAAATCCATTTTACCATCTAAAGATTTGCAATAAGCCCCATACAAGTCTGATCTTACCAGAAGTTGTTTCTGAATTCAATGCAAGCTGGTATCAGTGTTTTAAAAACCGGCCAAACTGGAACCGTAACCGGCCAAACCCGAACCGGAATCGGCCGGTTCGACCGGTTTAATAGTTTTTTTCATGAACCGGATCGGTTGACAGGTTTGGCCTCAAACTGGTCAAACCGGTCCGGTTTCAACTCAAACCGGCCGGTTTGACCCTGCACAACCGTATGCAACAATTTTAATAATTTTTTTTTTTAAAATACATTTTCTATTTTTTATTTGTTCTAAAGCCTAATTTTGCTATAGACACCTTTCTTACATATATATAAGAGCAAACTTTGCATATTTTGTGTGTAATTGTTGGAATCGTGGTTTTTCAACCTTTCAAATATATTGTTAGGATTATAACCAGTTGTATAGATAACACAAGCATGTAATGAATAAAGCAAAAAATGTAAAATAGAAAAAAATGCAATAAAATAAAGACACAAATTTAACATGGTTCACCCAAAATGGGCGACGTCCACCAGAAACATCCAAACCTTATTATTCAGTCCTGCAAAACTCTCTTTCATAAGACCGCCACTATTACTATGAGCCTCATACATAATGACCCTTTAAAGATATTAGGGTTTTTATCATTTTGGGGAAACATAGAAAACCACCCGTTATATCTGTGACCTGATAATGAATGGTCCAGATTTCACAATGCATAAATACATATAAAATGTGGCTTTCGGGGGCGCTGCCCCCGAACCCCTGCCGAGGGGCCATCCCCCCTGGACCTCGCAAGGGGGGCCAAGTTCCCCTTGCAACCCCCGTCGCTATCAGTCTCCACAACCAACATATATTGTTTTCATTAAAAATATAAAATTTTATGTATTTTTTAGTAAACCGTTTCATAAAGTTTGAACCGGTCCAGTTCCGGTTCGGTTCCGGTCAGACCCTCGGCCAGTTCTGAGTCCGGTTCCGATTTTTAAAACATTGGCTGGTATATGAATGCAATAACAGTAGGAGGATGTGCCTACTACCAGATCTTGCCGAGTGCTATTTCTGGCCTATATCAAACTCGGGTGCTCTTGAGAGGTGTTTGAAGACTAATTGCATACCTGCGTGGGCGAAATAATACATGCAATCCTTGCACCAGCTCAGTCTGTCCCTGGATGCATTGCTTGAGTAATAAGGTTTGAATCTAGTTGAAAGAGAAAAGGCAAGGTGCAGTTCCAAAGACCTGCCTTCGTATGCACACGTTTGGTTCAAACATTATTATTCGTCCATTCTAAACGCATGCCATTAATGAAGGCTACAATTTTGTGTGATATGTCAAAGCTCATGCACTACTGTCAAAATTTTGACTAGGTATAGCTATCTTTGAACTATTTCATAGTTTGTTGGTCACTAAGTTTTTGATAAGGTGAATTGATGATTTGTGTTCTTTATGAAGTTTTATGTCGGTGTTAATCTTTGTGGAGCTTTTTGTGTAATGTCAAAATTAGAATTTTCAAGTTATGTTCAATATCTTGTCAATTAGTTATCATCTTTAGTCTTTTCTTGTGTCATAATCAATAGAGTTTGAGTTGTGTTTATCATTGATTGTGTGTTGTCAATAGTGTCTTGTCATTTAAATGTTGGTTATTGTTCTGTATTATCATGTCTAGTCCATCTTTGTATCAATGACAACATTGTACTCTCAATATCTACTACAATGTGTGTCAATGTCTTTTATGTGCCTCAAGTTTACAATTTTGTCATTAAAATTCACCTTGTTAATGTCATGTTTACAAGTCCAAATTGTGTCAATTTTGTATATCGTATTGTTAAGAGTCATATTGTCACTCCTATGTCTAAATATAGTTTGTCATCTTTTGAGTCAACGGTATTGTCAATGTCTTCTTGTTGTGAAAGCAAAGAATCATAGGTGCGTTTATATATGTTGTCTAAAATAAAGTTGTCAAAAGTCAAAATATCAGTTTTTTGCTTCACGGATGCATTTTCAGTGGTCCCTGATGTCCTGAAAGTCAAAGTTCTATTTTGAGGGGGGTTTCATATACACGAGCTTCAAGATCATTTCTGCTAAGTAGCCGTGAATAATGGAGAATGGAGGCAACGAAGGTTGGAGGACATTCAATGTCCTCTTGTTAGTCATTAGCGATAGGGCCTTGAAATTGCATTAGTAACAAACCAACTGCGCCAAAATGAGGATGATTTTATGATGGCACTAGAGATCATCTCATACCGTTCGTGATTTGAGTGTCAACGATCTACAATGGTGGTTACATACGAAGACAAGGAGGACAAAGTCTTCATTTTACTATTTTCATGTTTTGTATGGTGTGCAAAATAATCCCTTGCCGTGACATTTCAGAGAGTTATTTATTTTGAAGAATCTTGCTTTTTGGGAGCAGGAGAAGATTTGAGGTAAACTCAATATGGATTATTGTCTAGATAGTTCTGAGCTCTAAGAATCTGGAGTATTCAAAATTTGGGAGCCTTGGGAACAGGGAACTGACCTAAGGAATTTGGCTTGCAACTACACCTTTATGAGGGTCAAAAGACAACTTGATGGAGGTGTACTTAGTCTAAGTAGTGTTTTCAGAGGGATTGTTGACTTCTTCAAAATATGATTCTCTTCTCCAATGTGCACATTGAATATGATTCTCTTCTCCGATGTGCACATTGAATATGATTCTCTTCTCCCTGGTTTGTTTAAAGTAGACGTTGGAAATATCATGTTAATGCTCACATGTTATTTTGTTTGTACGTGGTGTGATGAGTTGTGATAACAACTCATATAGTTATCGTGTTGTAATAGCTAGTTAATAATGTGTGAGGCATAAGAGCAATTCTTGGAAATGTTATACTTTATAGTTAGAATGTAATGGCTCATGATATTATTATGAGAGGTTGAAGGAGATCAACAATCTATATATGTCCGCTTCTCTCCTTGTGAATAATATCTCAAGTTTATTATTTGGTAAAGCAGTTATAGTGTTTTCAAGTATTTGGACATTTTAATTGACTAAATAATGTATGATGATATGATGATTCTTCTGTCCTGAATCTATTGTTTATTTGTTTGCTAGTCACTAAAAAATTAAAAATAAGTAACTTTTATGTTTTTATTTTTATTTTCTTAATACTTGCATCCCTACATCTCCACACTGGGAACTTCATATAACATTGAAAATATATCACCTATATATATTTAAATCCTCTTTAAATTGCTTTGGATTTGTATAACAGGCCTGTTCAAAAAATTATGGATTCTGCATGTCGTGTTACCGTGTCTGCCAGCAAAATAAGAAATTTCAGAAGCATTACTTTATTCGGTCATAGCTCTGTTCAGTAGTGCTCAGAAGTGTATCATATAATGCATCAAAATATAGCCATCAACTTTCTTTTTCTAATGGTGCAAGTTTCACCTCCTTTTGTAATTTATGTGAAATTTTATCGCCATTGCAAGTTAAAGTACATTTTCTGACAGATTCTCAGTTTCATAATCTGTTCACTTCTTTGTGGCAACTTTCTCATACACAATTTTTCCAGGGTCTCATGGGCTATGATAAATTTAATATAGTCATATTGCAATAATCATCATGAATCACACACAATGTAAATATACATCATAAAGATATGGACAAAGGAGAACAAATAATGGAGGCAAATATTTGTTTTTTGAATAACCAATAAGAGGATACAACCGCCTTGATGATGATAAATGGCTGTTCTGTCTGCATTATTCGTCAACATGAGACCAATCATATGTTAACACAGTAGACTTGGTCAAAAATCATATTGTCATTTTGTTCCAAATAAAATTTATCTCAGTAATTTAATTTCATCTTCTAATAAGCCCTAAAATTTACTTTTATTTACATTACCTTTTTATTTCTTTGATTTAAGCTCAAAAGCTATCTAGGAATATATTGGATTGGGGATGTATGTATTCTCTTGCTTTGATATAGAAGTTGCAACTTCCAGTTATATTGATTTGTTTTGGACATAACAGCACATTGATATATTTTTCCTTTTTTTATGACCTGGTAAATATTGGGTGAGGTTATTGGCTGTGTCTAACACACCGTGGGAGAATCGTGGACCACAATCTTAAGATTTTTAAACATGGATTATCCTCATATGTAACCCATAATTATTAAACCACAACTTTACTACATGTCCACCGGGTTTTAGGGCCACCTTGTTGTGGTGAGGGGATTTAGTACCTGGATCACACTCTTTAGAATGCCCCCCTTTACCATTACAATTACACCACATCTTGCTGGACCTTTATTTCTTTTGAATTTATTGTTTTTTTCTCTTTTCTCCTTTTCGTAGTCATTCAGACTGGAATTTTTATTTGATTGTTCAGGTTGCAGATGAATTAGTAGCAGAGTTTGCAAACCCTAATAGCACACTCGTTTCTCCTGATCAGGTCAGATTCTCTATCTGATGACCTATTTGATTTGTTAATATATAAATTATTATGAATGTCCCACTTGTGTAGGCAGCTTATCTAATCTTACAGTTGGATACGTATATTTTTTAATAGAAATTTGATTGCAAGTTTTGGATGTATTTGGTACAGCAACAATATGATGAGAAAAACATAAGGCGGAGAGTGTATGATGCACTCAATGTACTTATGGCAATGGACATAATATCAAAGGATAAAAAGGAAATTCAATGGAAGGGGTTACCTAGCACAAGCCCTAACGACCTTGAACAGTTGAAGGTTTGTCTTTTTCTGGCTTGGATATGATACTCTATAATTAAAATAAACTGAAAGTAGTAACTTTCTTGCCAAAAATGATGTGGGTCAGAGCAGATATACCATCTCTTATATTGCTTTTGCTTTTATATTCAAGAAGCAATATAGTGCAGTAATTAAAGTTGTGAACAAAAACTGACCCAGAAGAAGGTTATGTTCATTAAAGTTGTGAACATAAAATTGCAGTAATTAACGACCTGAACAGTTGAAGGTTTGTCTTTTACTGGCTTGGACATGATACTGTCTGGAGGGGGAGGGCCTATATATATACATGGCTCAGCCTCCTGAGTTCTATAGGCAGGGCGGGCCAACTGGAAAGGATATTTCCCTATTGATCTAAGTTTTGGATTGGTAATTGTCGACCGGCACGCCAAAACCCATATCTGATGATGAAAACCGATTGGTTGGCCTATCTATATCTCTATATAGATATATGAGATGCATAATTAAAATAAACTGAAAGTAATAACTTTCTTGCTAAAAATGATGTGGGTTAGAGCAGATACACCATCTCTTATATTGCTTTTGCTTTTATATTCAAGAAGCAATATAGTGCAGTAATTAAAGTTGTGAACAGGCAGATCGCTTGGGGGTGAGAAGCAGGATTGAGAAGAAAATGGCCTATTTACAAGAACTTGAAGAGCAGGTACGTTAGTTTTGTGGATTTGAGGGTCTGACATCCTCTTTCCCTGTGGTCAAATGATTGACTTTGCAATTTATTATCCATGTTTTTTACACCGTAGTTTCTCACAGTAAACAAAAGGCAAGGAATTGAATTTTTATCTTTCACATCATCATTTGTTCCTTTACTTCTGAGTTAAACTTAATCTTTTGTTGGAAATTCAAGGGAACGCTTTGAATGGGGGTGTGATGAGATTCCCGTTGACAGGTGGGCTTAGAGAGTTTGCTACTGATAATATTTCTTCTCAATCTTATTGAGAGTTTTTTTTTTAACAGATTATAGGTCTTCAGAATCTTGTGCAACGGAATGAACGCTTGCATGTTTCAGGACATACTTCTTCTGGGGAAATGTATTTACCATTTATCTTAGTTCAGGTAATGTTTTTTTTTTTTAATTTATTTCTGCTAAAATTTCTATCTAGATATTGTGCATTGTTTTTGGTTTCGCAGTTTCTTTACTTCTCTGCTATTTCTGTTTTGTTCTATCCTCTTATTTTGATACATCTAGAAGTCAGATAGGAGGGGTGTTTGAAGACTAAAAATTACTATTTATGCCAGTAATTGATGATAGAAACTTAACTTGTCACACAGCTGAACTACTTTTTAACTTGATGAACTCCTTGGCTCGCTTTTATGCCCTGTTCACTACATATTGTGTATTTGGGTTGATTTTAGCTTATTCAATTCTATTACTATTTTCTCTATACCTATGCTGGAAATGCCTTATGCAACTTGGTGTATGTGATGTATTTAGTCTCTTCCATACCTTTTTGTTGTCTGCACATCAATATAGTTTTTTTTTCTTTCTCCTCTTTTGTCCACACCTTCTTCCTATCGCTTGCCCTGTTCATGAAGCTACGTATACGAACCTAGCTATTTTTGATAGTTCAGGTGCATGTCTTAGCCATTAGTAAAGGGAACAAATCAATGTATTGTTTATTGGTGGATGACTGGGTAGCCTCATTGATATTATGCCCAACCAAAGACTTTTATAAAACAGGACCGATGTTGTAAATTATCAGGTAATTTTCAAATGAAGGAAACACTTGGGACAGACCTTTTTTCCCATATTGAGATCTGTTACACTCTAACGAGACTTCAAAAAGTATCTATTTGTATTTGGATCCTTCAGGTCTTATACACCGTCAAATTACTGCATCACAACTGACCATGGCTCCGTTGACCAGATTTTTGATATTCGTTTGTCGATTCCAGCACGATGCACCACAAAAACCATATAACACAGGCTTATCTATATCCAGCTTTAGGATTATAATCTTTAGTGCGCAAGATGTTACATGGATGGCACTGGCTATCAAAAGCATTAATGTTTATCACAGATTGAGCAATTGCCCAGTTTGGCTCCATCACCATTTTTATAGATGGACATTTTTAGCTGGAAGGAAGGATGCTCTTGCTGTTATGACAGCCGATCCGTGTCTAAACCTTTGTCAAATGACAATATCCTAGATGTCCACCTCTTAGAATAAAAGTCCGCCGTTGATATGGTCCTCATATAAGTACATTATGGACTTTGAAGAATTTTTTATTATTCCAAGAAGTAACGTTAAAGAACATGCCATGTTACATCGGACACCAATAATTTAGTAAATCTATATAGCCTAGAACTAAGCTACATATCCAGTCACTGTGATGCAAACAATGCTGCCAGTGGTTTTGTCTTGATTTTTTAACACATTCTTTAATTATTCATATGTAATTACCTTTTAGTGTAGCGGTTCCTAGCAAATTCTGGTATGTAATGCTACCAAATGAATACATATCAAAATTTGAAGGAGCATTTAGAAAATAGAAGACAACCATTGTTGTTATCAGTATTTCGAGGACAAGGCTTGCCAACGTAAAATTATTGTTGGGTTTTGGACTAAGAATTAGTTGAGAGCAGCACAACAAATCCTCCAAGTGTGTTTTGTGTAGAATATTAGTATTGTCAGGATTAATCAAAGGGGTGAACGGGGAAAGCATATAATTTCCTATGCGCATTATAGGACATATAGGATGAATTAAAAAGCCACTCAAGAAGAGTTACACATACTATAAGAAGCTTGTAGGAGCAATTATAATGCTAGTGAATATACAAAGGCATTTACAAGAAGTTGAAGCAAAGGGAGATACTTGCATCAAGAAGAAAGCTAACTATAAATCCAATAGAGGAATGAAAACTTGAAGATTGATTTGTCCTAGATCTTAGAAGAATCATCCCAAGAGAGAGGACATAGCAAAGAGGCTTTTGTTCAGTATCATGTGAGGCAAATGCTTCTACCTTTAAAGAAAAAGAAAGGTCCTTTTATGGTCCAGGGTGCTTGGTGCCTTCCGCATCTAACTGAGCTTAGACTCTAGGGTAACTTACAATGCGAGATCTCCCCCATGCAGCTGATGGTGCTTAGACTAGGGGGTGTACATATCCTTCCCCCATCTGGGTTCGAGCTTCTGCCTCTGCCACTTAAGCATGAGATCACCATTGTTAGGTCCACTCATGTGAGCAAAAGAGTGAAGTATAAGTTGGGGCTGTGAATATTTATTTTAAGCTTAAACACTTCAAACTCATTGGAAAACACAGAGTAATCCTAAATTTTGATTGATGTGGAACAATAAAATCATATTGCAATAATCTACCTAAGTGAATAAGTTGTCACTGTTTTGATTTTGATAAGCCCCTATATATCATCTTCATATGTGTATTAATGTTATGGAGTGACTGACTAGTGGCACACATAACATTTATCTTTTTATACATTAGTTCTAAACGTTTCTTTAGGCCAACCTAATTGGGATATGGAGTCACCCCTACCTAATTATATTTGTAAATAAGGATTGACATGCTCTACCAAATCATCACAAGTTATATTCTCAAATTCCTTTCATTATTATTTTGCATTCTAGAGGTTGTCTCCATGAAGTGACCATACATTTGATTCAATCATTGCACTTCACTTATCGAATGTGCATCATTATCTTTAGATCTGCGCTTATTTTTCACTTTCAAGTTGATCTACTATTGTTGTATGAGTTTGTTTTGAAGAAATATCCTAACAAGTGGTACGAGAGCAGCAATTTGGGCAAAGTGGGAGAGATTTTTTTGACAGGTTGTTTAATATATTAGATTTTTTTGTTTTGAAAAAGCATCAATCTTGCAGAGGTTCATTTTCCTCACACAAGCGCTTGATTGAGGTATTGTGGAACTACATATTTGTTTTTTTTTGATGTGGCAGCATATCTTGTGGAGGTCATAACTTTTGATCCGGGACCCTGATAGAGCCCCCCCTTTTTAGAATGAAGATCTTGAAGATTTCTATGCTGCCATAAGTAGCTCTAGCTGCTTGGGCATTTTTGATAATTTTTTTGGAGCCAAAATCAATCATCTAAAGGCTGAAAATGACTTTTTAACTTTATTTTCAGTATTTATTAGGATTTTAAAGATTTAATATTTTGTGTTTGGGCACGAACTTGTGTTGCAAGTCACACTCTGGCTCTATTTAGACATGTAAATAATAATTAATGGACAGTTAATAGGCCCATCTGAGCTTGCATGCAAAAGTTACCAAAAAAACAGCTGCTAAAATAACAAACTTGGTTAACTCTAGAATAACTTTTTGCTTAAACTCAAGGATAACTTTATTTTGCTTTTATTAGCTTTTTAGTTACGCATGGCAACCACACCTTCGAGTGGTGATTTATTTCAAGACTCTTATATATTGCTTAGAGGAATAACGAAGAATAGAGTTGACTCTTTTATGCTCAATAACTTTTTGTACAATTTATCGTGTGTTTTCGAATTGTTGCACTTTGGGATTCATCCTCTGGTATCAGAGTAAGTTCAGCACTAGGAAGAAATAGCTGAAGGTAATCTTGTTCGTGAATTTTTCCTACATTTCAAATTTTAGTCGGGAAAAAAGAATTAATCTGTTTGGAAGAGCAAGCTTAAGTAAGATGGCAAGAGGAAGAGGAGGCTGGGCTAAGATGAATAAGAATATGCAAGAGTTGCAAAGAAGAGTAGACCAACATTCCAAAATTATAACATGTCTGAGACAAATGCATCATAAAGATGACACAAATGAAGAAAGAGAGCCGGAAAAAGGCAAAGAGAAGATGACACCGCTGGATAAAGAGAGTAGGAAGAAGAAATTCAACAAGAGGAAGAACAAGAGGAGCCATAGTCATTCCAAGAATGCCTCAGCCATTCGAAGAAAGGTTGGTTAGAGCGTTAGAAGGAAAGAATGAAGGAATAAAGCTTGAAGTTTCAAAATATGGGGCTAGTCTAAAACTAAAGGAGTTCATAGATTAGCTGAATAGTATGGAGAAGTTTTTTGAATAGAAGGGTATGGCGGAGGAAAAGAGGGTGAAATTTGCATGGACCAAATTGAAGGGTCATCCTATGACATGGTGAGATCGTTTACAGAAAAATAGGCAAAGGAAGGGTAAGGAGAAGGTCAAGACCTGGAGTAAGATGGAGAAGATGAAAGAGAAATTTCTCCGCGTGGATTATGCTCAAACCCTCAATGGAAGATTCCAAAACCTGAGGCAAAAGGTGTACAATGTACAAGACTATTTTACAAGTTGACCATTTGAGTGGAACATGATGAAATAGAGGAACAAATGGCTGCAAAGTATGTAAATGGTTTAAAGTTTTCTATTCAAGATGAATTAAATATGCATAGAATTAATATCATGGAAGAATCAAGATGCCTATCAATTAGCTTTGAAGGCAAATGAGAAGCAAAGTGGTTAGGCTTCAAAGAGATCATTTAGGTTGAAGAAAGGACCATCATCTCCATTAAGGGGATAAGGTGGATTTAATTCCACAAGAGGAGAATCATCTTGTGGGGTGGAGAAACAAGAAGATACCAGACAAGGGTTTCAAAATCAACAAATAGGAAGATGATTTCAAAGAGGAAGAGGTTATTGTGGTTGTAGAGGATGGAAACCTCCATGAAGATCTTATATTTGGTACAAATGTGGTGATGAAAGGCACATAGCATTTGAATGTATGCATTATCACGCACAAGAAAGGAGGCAAGGGGATTAGGCAAGAGTAAAGTTGGCCGAGGCTGAGGCAGAAGAAAAAAATCCAAAAGTTGTAATAAATGTAGGAGAGAATCTTATGATAAGAAAAATGATTGCTTCAAGGAAAGAGCAAACACATGATAAAGATAATGGGGACTCATGGCCGCATACAAATATGTTTTGAATAAGGTGCACTTCAAGAGGCAAGGTATGTAAGGTTATTATTGATGGTGGAAGCTACGAAAATATGGACACAAGGTTAATACTTGCTAGTGGAAGTTGTGAAAATATGGTCTCTAAAGAAATGGTAGATGAACTAGGTCTTTAATATGAAAAGCCTCATTATCCTTACCAAATTTCCATAGGAAAGACTTACAGGGATGAAATATGGTGTGATGTTATCCCAATGGATGCATGACACATGTTATTGGGAAGGCCATGCAAATATGATAGGAAAGTAGTCCATGATGGAGAGAAGAAAACATATGCTTTTTGGAAGGATGGTTCAAAGGTAGTTCTATTACCTCTTAAGCAAGAGGGGCAGGTAGGAAGCATGTTGTCAACAAAAGAATTTATCAAGGAGATGAAGATGACATGACTTTGTGATGCATTAAGGAGATGAAAAGCAAAGGAAGGTTGAGGGGAAGGTCAAGACTTGGAGTAAGATGGAGAAGAAGATGAGAGAGAAATTCCTCCTTGTGGATTATGTACAAACCCTCTATAGAAGATTTTAGACCTTGAGGAAAATGGAGTACAAAGTATAAGACTATTTTACTAGTCGTCCATTTGAGTGGAGCATGATGAAATAGAATAACAAATGGCTGTAAGGTATGCATGATAAATGTTTATAAGCAGCATTTTCTATTCAAGGGATGACATGGAGCATGCATAGAATGTAATAGCATGGAAGATGCCTACTTTCAAGTATCAACTAATATGGAGACAATTTGAATGTGTGAAGCAAATGTAGATAGGCTTCTAATGAGATTGTTTACAACATGAAGCAAGGACCATTCATCTTTCCATTAAGGGGACTGACATTGTATGAGCCTTGATCTCACAAGAAGAGATTGCTTTCCTGTGTGGTGGAAAAATCAAAAGATACCAGACAAGGGTTTTAGAATCAACAAATAGGAGGAAGATTTAAGAGAGGTAGAGGTTATGGCGGTGGAGGATGGAAAGCTCCATGAAGATCTTATATTTGCTACAGATGTGGTGAAGAAGGGCACATAGCATTTGAATGTCCTCATTATCACACACAATAAAGGAAGCAAGGGGATCAAGCAAGAGTAAACATGGTTGAGGTTGAGGCAAAATAACAATATCCAAAAGTTGCAGCAGATGTAGGAGAGAATGTTATGATAAGAACAATGATTGCTCCAAGGAAAGAGTAGACGCAAGATAAAGATAATGGGGACTCATGGCTGCATACAAATATTTTTTGAATAAGGTGCACTTCAAGAGGCAAGGTATGTAAGGTTATTATTGATGGCGGAAGCTTTAAAAAATATGGATTTAAGATTATTATTGCTGGTGGAAGCTATGAAAATATGGTTTCTTAAGAAATGGTAGATAAACTAGGTCTTCAATGTGGAAAGCATCCTTGTCCTTACTGTATTTCCGTAGAAAGACTTATAGGGATGAAATATGGTGGGATGTTATCCCCAATTATTGCATGTCATGTGTTATTGCGAAGGCCATGGCAATATGATAGGAACGCAACCATGATGGGGAGAAGAAAACATATTCTTTTTGGAAGGATGGTTCAAATGTAGTTCTTTTACATCTTAAGGAAAAGGGGCTAGCAGAAAGCATGTTGTCAACAAAGGAATTTGTCAAGGAGATGAAGATGATATGACTCTGCTATGTATTAATAGCAAAAAAAGAAGTAGAAGATGTGAAAATACCAATAGAGGTTGCAAAAGTTTTGGAAGAGCATGCTGATGTTATACCTAATGAGTTAGATGGTTTACAAACAAAGAGAGATATTCAACACCATATTGATTCAATTCTAGGATCATCTTAACCTAATCAAACGACTTATATGATAATAATAATAATAATAATTGGTTTTATAGTCCACGATGTTGGGCAACGTGTTTTTGGGTTTGTAGGTGGCTTATAGCATATGGGACTATGACTACCTTGTACTCCCAATATGCATGAGGTACCTAATTGTGCTTCAAATATGAGGTGTACATACTCTATCCCCAACATGATTCAAACTTGTGACCTCTCTTTCAAGAGCACAAGTTCTTCACCATTAAGGCCAACTCAGGTGTACAAAACAAAACATGAAAAATTGAACAGGCAGGTGACAAAATTGGTGAGAAATATGAGGTCCAAGTACTCAATTAATTATTAACCAAATTTAAATATTACATGGATTAATTTAAATACATAACATTAAACTATAATATAAGAAAATACAATAACACAGGAGACAATTATTTAACGCGGAAAAACCCCAAAGGGGTAAAAAACCATGATGAAAAGGTAAGATTCCATTTATGAGAAACATGAGTTTACAGTCTAGTAAATACCCTCCATTCACCTCACTCTCAATAATTCTAATTCACCCACGTAAATTGTTTTTCACCTGACCCCGCGGGTCAATATAAATGGTTTAAAAGGGCGTGTCTTCTCGTGAAACACTCCAACCATTATTTTAAGTGATTATAAAAATCAACTTAACCATAAACATAAAGTTTATATTAGATCAATTAAAATATTATATATTCTAATTTATTTAATTATAAACTATAGTTAATATATAACTAGAACACTTAATATTAATGTTCTAACAATTAAGGGTATAGTGAGGGAGACCACAAGTCCATGTGTAACTCCTACGTTGTTGACCCTAAAGAAAGATGGGGTATGGGGAATGTGTGTAGATAGTACAGCAATTAACACGATTACCATTAAATACAAATTTCCTATACCCCGCCTAGATGACATGATGGATGTACTTGCAAGAGCTAAGTACTTTAGTAAGATTGATCTATAGAGTAGCTACTGTCAAATTCAGATTCGAGAAGAAGATGAATGGAAGACAACGTTCAAGACCAAGGATGGCTTATATGAGTGGTTGGTGATGCCACTCAGATTGTTACGAATGCACCTGAACACATTTATGAGGATGATGAACATTGTGCTATGAGATTATATTAAGGATATGTTTGCTAGTAGTTATTTTAAGATGTATAGTCTCTTTTGATATTTAGTAAGAGTAAAGAATGAGCACTACACATTTGAGAACGGTACTAAAACTTTTGAGAAAGGAAATGCTCTATACAAATTTGAAGAAGTGCAAGTTTATGTAAAAGAGTTTGGTATTTTTCAGGATTTGTCATTTCAGAAGATGGTGTAAGAATGGATGAAGAAAGATAAAGGAAATTGTTGAGTGGCCTACTCCAAGAAGTATATTAAAGGTAAGAAGTTTCCATGGTTTAACAACCTTTTAGAAAAAGTTCATTAAGAATTTCAGTAGTATTGTGGCACTAATAATAGATTTGCAATAAGGGGAAAACAATTTGTATGGACAAGGGCAGAAACAAAAAGTTTCCAATTGTTGAAGAAAGTGACAGAGGCCCATGTTTTAGCATTGCCATATTTTAGCAAGGTGTTTGAGGTTGACTGTGATGCTTCACATGTGGGTGTTGGTGTAGTATTGAGTCAGGAAGGAAGGGTGATAACATATTACAGTGAGAAGTTGAATGAGCTAAGGAAGAAATATTTTACATATGATGTTGAATTTTATGCCATTGTATAAGCATTGAGACATTAGAGGCATCATATTTTACATACTTGACGAGTAGTAGGCGAGTATTTGCGAATAATTGCAGAATTTTCCTTTGGTGCTAAGGAGTTTTTTCTGCTTTACTCACGAGTCTACAGTCGCTGAGCTTTGGCAAGTTTTATGAGAGTACTCGCAGAATATCAAGGACTTGTATAGTACTCACCAATACTCAGAAATTTATGTTTTTTTAGAAATTTAAATTTTTCAAATTGCTGAATATTTGTCGAGTTGTTTTTTTTGGTTTGCTAAGTAATTGTGAGTACAAGTATGCAAACAATGGGAGGCATTACTTTGTGCCGAAGGATTTTATTCTATTTATAATGCATAGGCCTTAAGGTATGTTAATACTCGAAAGAAATTTAATAGCAAGCATGTAAATTGGGTCATCGTTCTTGTAAGGGTATACTTTTGTTTTGAAGTAGAAGTCAGGGAAACAAAATTAGTTAGTTGATGCTTTGAGTAGGCGTGTGGCATTGTTAACTACTATGGTGAGTGAAGTAGTTGGATTTCAAGACTATCAAGGACTTGTATGATTTTGATCCAAATTTTAGGAGGATTGTAGAACAATGTAGGAATCCATTAATAGGTGAGGTAGGTAGTATTCACGATGATTATCTCATGAATGATGGTTATCTCTTTAAGGGAAAGCAACTATATATTCTAGTTGGGTCTATGAGAATTTCTTTTGTGTCATAACTTCATAGTGGTGGTTTGGGTGGACACTTTGGTAAAAGCAAGAAAATAGCTTCGGTGGAAGAGAAGTATTTTTCACCGAAGATGAAGAGAGATGTAGCAAGGTATGTGTCAAGACATAGGATATGTCAAGTGGCTAAAGGCCATGCACAAAACACAAGGTTGTACATGCCATTGTCAAATCCAAAAGGACCATGGACAGATTTGAATATGGATTTTGTATTGGGGCTACCAAACACACAACGAGGTAATCATTCAAAATTTGTGGTTGTACGTAGGTTTTTAAAGATGGTTCATTTAATTGCAAACAAGAAAACTAATGATGCCACTAGAGTAGCATATTTGTTTTTCAAAGAAGCTGTTAGATTGCATGGTGTTCCAAAAACCATCACTTTTTGACAGGGATACTAAATTTTTGAGTATTTTTTGGAGGAATTTATGGAAGAAGTTGGGGATTAAGCTGAAATTTAGTAGTGCATACCACCCTCAAACAAATGGGCAGACAAAGGTACTAAATAGGAGTTTGGGAAATTTGTTGAGATGCATTCTTGGAGATAACCCCAAGCAATGGGACTTGGCATTACCACAGGTTGAGTTTGCATATGATAGTTCAATTAACAAGTCAACAAGAAAGTCACATTCCAAATTGTTTATGGTAGACAACCTAGGGGAGTTTTAGATTTGTTGCAGTTATCAATTGCAGAGTGGGTTAGTGGCGATGGAGAGGCATTTACAAAGCACATACAATAGGTGCAAGATGAAGTAAGAAGGAAACTACAGGAAAGTAACGAAAAGTATAAGGCAACAACAAATGTAACAAGAATGCCAAAGGTATTCAAGGCAGGAGATTTAGTGATGGTATATCTAAGAAAATAATTATTTCCCTAAGAAATGTACGACAAATTAAAGTACGCGAAGATTGGTCTGTGCAAGATTGTGAAGAAGATAATTGAGAATGCTTATGAGGTAAATTTACCACATAATTATGATATGTTTCTAGTATTTAATGTTTTTGATTTATAGGCATTTCATGGAGATAGTAATGAAGGGGAAGAAGAAGAAGTGGTTTGGAGAGGCGCCAAGGAAGAAGAAAGGAAAAACAACACAGGTTTTGGTAAAGAAGACAGTGAATACTAGGCAAGGCTGTGACAAGTATTTGGGACAGTGGGAAGGATTACAACAGGAAGATAACCCTTAAGTTTTAGAATGGGAATTGAAGAAGCTTGACAAAGACAAATGGTAGAAGTTTAATTAGAACAACTCGCTGGAGGTGAGTTCTTTTCAGCCAGAGGAGAATGATACCGAAGCATATCTTGTGCGAGCCATAACTTCTGTTCTGCAAACCTGATTGAGCCCTTGTTTAAAATTGAAGAACTTGAAGAATTCTATGCCTCTGTAATCAACACTAGCTGCTTTGAGACATTTTCAACAATTTTTTGGGGCCCAAATCAATCATCTTAAAGCCAAAGATTGCATTTTATTTTTATTTTTAGTATTTAATATTTTTGTATTTGGTGTGAATTTTTGTTGCAAGTCACCCTCACACTTTATTTAGACATGTAGAGAATCAGGGACAATTAGTTGGTTCATCCAAGCTTGCATGCAAAAGTTACTTAAAAAGGGTTGCTAAAAATAGCAAGTCTGGTTAGCTTTAGGATATATTTTTTTGCTTTTATTCGCTTTTCAGTTATGCATCACAATTCCACCTTCGTGTGGTGATTTATTTAAAGACTCTTTATGTATTACTTAGAGGAATAATGAAGAATAGAATTGTCTCTTTTCTGCTCAGTATTTTTTTGTACAGTTTATTGTGTTTTCAAATTGTTGCACTTTTGATTCATCATGTTTTCACGGTTCCATCTCTCATTTTGGGTAAGAAAATCAAGTGCTTATTTTCACAACTCAAAGGAAATAGATAGATCTATGGATCTACGTGTTTTTATTTACATATCTAAGGTAAAAAAGGAGTCCAATGCATGCAAGTTTTCTTGAAGCCCTATTTTTCATTCCGCACAATTATGTATGTCCCCGGTAATGCTCATTTTGGCAGCCAAACCCAAAATTTTTACAGTCGCCACTTGCATTGGGTACTTTTTACTCCTATGTGATCACAAATCTAGAACTAGAAAACCAACGACATCTGCAACCATGTTATGCTCCCAACCTAATGGACCTGAGGATACTTCTACAATCAATGATAATGATGAAGTCCTTTATTGTCCACCACCAAACCTAAAGGGAAGCATTCCTGTGGTTTGTGAAGAATGTGTAACCTTTATCAAGAATCATCTATTTGCCCCTTTTGCTTTGTCCATAGAGTTTGGATGGGTTTAAACAATGTCATGTTTGATTTGAAACATCGGCTCCCAAACCTGCCCCAGGATAACTGTAATGAGGAATTTTTTCCAATACAAACCAATCATACATAGTCGGAAAACCATGGGGATGCGACTGGAACATGCCATACCAAGGACAATGATTGCACTTGACCAAAATATGCATATGCAAGTTTGATGGTATGTATGCATTTTCTTGGAAAAGTTTCATGGAACAATATTTTAAGCTTCATAATATACTAGATGATGCAAGACTTGACATACCGTCACTACATTTAAATGTTGCCTCCATGAAGTGACCACATATCTGATTTAGTCAGCACTTCACTTATCAATTGTGTATCATTATCTCTAGATCTGTGCTTATTTTTCACATTCAAGGGGATTGACTATTATTGTATTAGTTTTTGAAGAAATATCCTAACAAGTGGTATGAGAGATGCAATTTGGGCAAAGTGGGAGAAGTGTTTTTGGCAAGTTGTTTAGTATTGTATAAATTTTTCCTTTCGAGAAAGCATCTGTCTTGCAGAGGCTCATTCTCCCCACACAAGTGCTTGATTGAGGTATTGTGGAAGTTGTGGCTCCAAAGTTGATCTGCAAAATTGCATATCTGTCATTTCCGAGGCGCGACACCAGAAAAATATTCATCTCTCATTTTGGGCTAACGAAATTAAGTGCAATTCAAAGGAAATAGATACATTTACATGCCTCCGTGTTTTTATCCTCATATCTAAGGTAAGAAAGTAGTACAGTGCATGAAAGTTTTCTTGAAGCCGAGTTTTTCATTATGAGAAATTCTATTTAAGTCCTTAGTAATGCTCATTTTTTCTGCCAAACCTCTAAAGTTTTATGGTTGCCACTTGCACTATGTACTTTCCACCCCTACGTGATCACAAATATAGAACCAGGAAACCACCCACATTTGCAACTATGTTATACTTACAGCCTAATGGACCTGAGGATACTTCTACAATCAATGATACTGATGAAGTCCTGTATTGCCCACCACCAAACCTAAAGAGAAGCACTCCTGTAGGTTATGATGATTTGGTAACCTTTATCAATTATCTTTTATTTGCCCTGTTTGCTTTCTTACTAGATGAGGGTTTGGATGGGTATAAACAATAATTCATGTCTGATCTGAATCATTGGCTCCCAAAACCACTCCAAGATAACCATAATTGGGGATCTAGTCCAATACCAGACAATCATATGTAGCTTGACAACCATGGGGGATACAAACTGGACATGCCAAATCATGAGATGGGGCATTATTATGAGATGGGACATCATTCCCAAGGACAAATATTGCTTGTCCAAAATAGACATCTGCAAGTTTGATGGTACAGATGAAACTTCTTGGATAAGCCTCATGGAACGATAGTTTAAGCTTCATAATATACCAGATGATGCAAGGGTTGACATACCCTCACTATATTTAAAATCTGAACCCTATCAGGATTCAGTGGTATTAATGAATGATGAGCAAAAGGTCGGGAAAGTGCCTCTATTAGGATGTCTTTACTCACGATAGGAGCCCACTATGAGCAAGCATGGAAGGAAAGCTATTTCATCCAATTGACAAAACTGAAACAAATAGGATCTGCAGCAGAATATAATGATGAGCATATGAGATTGGCAATCAAAACTCCAGAGGCGACAACTTATAAGAGACTTCAATTCTGCATCAATGGGCTTAATAACCGTATCAAGCAAGATGTTCGTTTGTTGGAACCCCTTACAGTTAAGAATGCTATAAAGAAACCCCTTCACACCAAGCAACAAAAGTTGGTCACTAGGAGATGCACACAAGGTCAAACTGCAAGATGGAGAGACATAAATGTGGCCAAATACTTTTGACAGAAATGTGACTAATGCATTTAACCAAAGGCAAATTACTAAGCTCTACCCAATAGGTGATGAAGAAAAGAGAAAAAGGACTATGTTGGCATTGTAATAGCTAACACAAGTGTGTCATAAGTGTGTCAATGGTGAGAAAGGACTAATAAGCATTGAGAATGAGGTTGTGGAGGAGGGAATAATTGCGGAAAATGCAGCTGTGGAGCAAGAATATGAGCTCTCATAAGAGGAAGAAAGTCCCGTTATTTCCCTGCATTCATTGAATGTGATAAGCACACTGCAAATGTTCAAAGTGGTAAGAGTATCTCAAGAAGAGAAAGGTGATATTGCTGGTTGATGCATGTAGACAACTTCATTGACAAAAGGTTAACAAATGAACTTGACTGCATTATTTTTATAGTTTCCAATTTTTCGGGTTCTGGTTTTTGATGGAAGGCAACTCTCTTGTGGTAATGAATGTCATCACATCAAAATCTCAACGGGGGACTATCAGCTGGACTCATAAATGATGGTCATTCTTCTTGGCAGAACAGATGTAGTTTTGGGAGTACGATGGTTGAAATTGTTGGGCAGCATATCCTTTGATTTCTAGGACCTATTCATGGCTTTCAATGTAAATGGAGAATGGTTCAATCTTGTAGGGATGCAATCACCTCCAAGACAAATAATCAGCTCTCATAGGATGGAGAAGTTGCTAAAAAAGGATTTCATGGTATTGTTGCACATTCATTAAAAGTACGAGATGTGGAAACTCCAACCTAGCACGAGCTTCAAGAAATCATTCAGCATTGTCAGTAGGTTTTTCTGAAAACCAAGGCCCAACCTCTTGTCTGAGATCATGATCATGCCATTGAATTGATTCAAGTAAGTATTCCTCCCAACATCAGGCCATATTGCTACCCCTATGAACAGAAGTCGGAAATCAAATTTTGGTCAAGGAAATGCTAGACTCAGAAATCGTTTGTCCCAAAACAGAGCCTATTCATCCTTAGTGGTTATGGTTAAAAAGGACGAGTCACGGAGAATGCACTCCGACTACAAGGAACTTAATAAGCTCACTCCCGAAGATAAGCTCCTTAATCTTGTTATTGATGAGATATTGGATGAATTGAATGGTGTAAATTTCTTTACTAAGCTAGATATGTGATCGGGTTATCCTTAAAGCAGAGTAAAGGAGGATGTACTTAAGACGACATTAAGACATGAGGGTCATTGTGAATTCTTAATTATGCAATTTGGTTTCACTTATGCTCCATTGACTTTTCAAAGTCTTATGAATTTAGTGTTCCATCTATTTCTTCAGAAATCTATGTTGGTTTTCTTTGATGACATCCTAATCTATAGTAAAACATGGGAAGTATAGACATTGCAAGACAATCAACTTTGTGCAAAGAACATCCAAACATGTCTTTTGGACAAAAAGAAGTGGAGTACCTAGGGCAGATCACACAAAGGTGTTAAAGGTGGATCTTAAGAAGATTGTAACAGTCAAAGATTGGCTAACACCTCAAAACATCAAGGGTGTCAAGGGGTTCTTGGGACTGATAGGATACCATATATGATCTGTTCGTAATTATGCTCGCATAGTTGCCCATCTAACAAAATTATTGAACAAAGATTCATTTTCATGGTCAGAGATAGCCACCCAAGCATTCCAACAAATTAAGAAAGTGCTTACTTCGACCTCGGTGATAGCTACCCCAGATTTATCTTAAGACAGTAATATCGATGCAAGAAGGGTATAGCTTGGCATTTGAGAGTCATCAACTCAAAGACAAGAACTTGCTACAGCCCATATATGTGAAGGAAATGTTAGCTATCATTCATACAATCAAACAATGGTGAGAATATCTTATGGATTAGCATTTCAAAGTCAAAATGGACCATGAGTGTCTTAAGTATTTCTTGGAGCATTGGAACAACTCTTATCATCAAAGGAGCAGCTAGAATGGGTCACCAAGAGGTCGGGTTATGATTTTGAATATATTTACATAAAGTGCAAGGGGGATATTGTGGCAGATGCTCTCTCTTGACTGAAGGTTGAGGAGGCAACAATATGTGCCATCTCATTATTGAAGCCGGAATGGGTATGACTTTGAGATTATTTACAAAAAATGCAAGGAGAATATTGTAGTGGATACTCTCTCTCAATAGGAGGTTGAGAAGGCAATAATATGTGCCATCTCATTGTTAATGCTGACTAGAATGACATAGGACAAATCAATAAAGAAGCTCATTCAAAACTTCAAAAAGACCCTCTTAATTCGGATAAGTATGCTTGGAAGGGAGATTCCTCGTGGTAGAAAGATAAGCTTTTTTGTGCAAAAGCCCGCAGATGAAATCCAGTATTTTATCTCAAATGCATGACTTGCCAATAGGGCATTTAGGGTTCTTGAAGACCTTTCATTACATGAAGAAGGATATCTTTTGGTAAAGCCTTACAGGGGATGTACAAAAATTTGTGGCCAAATGTTTTGTATGTCAACAATATAAAGGAGAAACAGTCAAAACTCTAGGTCTCTTGCACCCCTTAGGCATTCCAACTGTAAGCTTTCCGGGGAAATATTAATGGATTAAATTATAGGGTTGCCAAAGTTAGACAATTTGAATGTGATATTGGCATTAGTAGATTAACTAACTAAGGATGCACACTTCTGTGGACTTTCTCGTCCATGTCAAGCTATTAGAGTGGCATAAGTCTTCATGGAAAGGTATAGAAACTTCATGGCATCCCTAGGGTCATCGTGAGTGATTGTGATCGTATACTCACTAGCATATTCTGGAATGACCTATTTGCTGCATGGGGCACAAAGCTAACACATAGTTCATCTTATCATCCACAATCAAATAGACAAACAATTTTTTTAAATAAATGTTCGGAAGGATATCTACGTTGCTTTGTCTTAGATAAGCAAGCAATGTTCCAAATGGCTTTCCATGGCATGATGGTGGTATAGCACTGTTTCATACTGTAACAAATATGACCCCATTTGAGGCCCTTTATGGCAATTCCCCAACATCCACCACTTCTTACTTACAAGGTCATTCCAAAAACCATGCAGTGGATGATCATATTCGGTAATAACAATAAATGTGTAAATTACTCGAGTAGAATTTAGTTGTGGTGCAAAATAGGAAGAAATAACAAACAGATCAGCACTGAAGTGAGCCATTTTGAAGAAGGAGATTGGGTTTTCCTTAGATTGCAACCTTACCCAACGTCACCAAAACAGCACAAGAACCACAAAGCTAGCACCAAAGTTTTATGGGCCCCATAAAGTTCTCCAGAGGATAGGTAGTGCGGCTTCTAGATTGGAGCTGCCACCCTCTTTCAAAATTCATCCCATATTTCATGTTTCCTGCTTGACAAAAGTCATTGTTAACAAGCTTCCAATACAGCCAGAATTCATCATGGAACCAGAGGCGGTCATCAGGGAGAGAGTTAAGAAGTTGCACAACGGAGCCATCCTAGAATTTCTAATCAAATGGAAGATGCAACATGGGAAGATTAACAGTTCATGCAGCAGCATCCAGAGTTGCTAAGCATTGAGGGAAACACTTTTTCTTAAGGGGAAGGGCATGCTAAGGCCCTAATATTCCATCTTCATTAGTGTATTATGGTTATGGAGTGGCTGAATCGTGGTGCACATAACCTTAATCCTTTCATACATTAGTTCTAAATGTTTCTTTCAAACAACCTAATTGGGACTGTGGTGTTGCCCCCCTACCAATTTATTCAAATAAATAAGGATGGATAGGCTCTCCCAAATCATCATTAGTTGAATTCTCAAATTCCTTTCATTATTACTACTATATGCATTCTGAAGGCCGCCCCTCGAATTGGCCATATATCTCATTCAGTCATATCACTTCACTTATCATTTGAGCATCATTATCTTTGGATCTGTGCTTCTTTTTTGCATTCAAGTGGATCTACTATTGCTGTCTTGAGTTTATTTTGAAGAAATATCCTAACAGATTCTGTGGGAAAATAAGCAGTCAATAATTTGCCTAGTTATTGCCGAGATTCAAACTGCTAAAATTTACAACAAAATCAATTAAGTTCCATAAATAATCTGAGTCAGGTGGTTTATTTTCAATTGTTTGAGGATTTTCTCATGCAATTGACTTTACACCTTCACCTTACAAACAAAAGACCAAACTTTAAATCTCATGGTCTCCTTCAGCCACAGAATGAAAGGACTATTTTGTTCATAAAACAAAGGAAAGTATGCTGGCAATTAGGAGAAAGAACAAGAGGATAAGCAGATCACTCATCAACCTATCGATGAAAGTGTAGATTCTTTAGGAGTGTTCTGCAAAAGTTAAGTTTTATATGTTTTACACGTGGCCTGCACTGTAGGCATAGCACCCAATTTGTTGGTCAGGATTTAGGTTTTAGGCTGATGGGCATGGTTGCTTTCCGGTGATGTGCATGCCTAGTTGATATATTTGAGTAATGAGGCATCTTCTGAAACAATTACAATGCAGGAAAAATGGGTATATCATTGATGTTTTTTCATGCATTACCAACTGGATTTCTCGCATGATTGTAGATAGATCTAGCATCTGCCTTCTGAGTGTGTGATATATCTATTGTTTATGTTTCCATAGGATAGTATAAGAAGACCTTATTCATTTTCCAGCTGACAGTAGCTATGTTTTAAAATGCAAATCAGACCCGTCCACATGCAACAGTTGAAGTTGAAATCTCAGAAGATATGCAACTAGTTCACTTTGACTTCAACAGGTATTTTGCCTCTCTTGATGGTTACAGTTTTTTGGTATAAGCCTATTGTATATGGTGTTCGATTTATGCATTTAAGAGTCTAGTCCAATAACTTTAGATAGGTAGCTAGTAACACGATTTTGGGCGGAAAATAAATGGGCGTTATTAGTCTGTAGAAGCCTTTATGTATGACATTTAGCTTACACATCTAGTTCAGTGTCTCGAAAAGGTTGGCTAAGAGTAACAACATAGATTTTGCTGGAAGATGCAGTTTTATAATTTTATGTCCTCAACATCATGGTTGTTTGTGCTGATGTTTTTGCAGCACACCTTTTGAGGTTCATGATGATGCGTATGTGCTCAAAGCAATGGGATTTTGTGAAAGGCCTTTAAACGATGGTGTGGATTTTGCTAGTCATGATGGTTTTCCAAATGGAACTGCTTTTGGTGAAAATCCCTTGCCTATAACTAACACTAACCGACAATCATTGCCCCCCTGTTCTTTGAGGGCAACAAGCGGTTCTTATTCCATGTCTTGTGCTGCTGGGAAAAGCTGCACTTCCCCACCTGTTCCAGGAATATTAAAATCACGTGTTAAGCATGAATCATGATTTTTATTTTATGATGGTTCATGATCTTCTATCCACACCACATTGTATAAGTGCTCTTTTTCTTAGGGTATACTTGGGGTGAAGTTTTTTTTGTAGTTTTATGTGCTCCACTTATTTTTTATTGTATATCCTTATATTTATAGTTTTTTAAGCAGCTTACTATTCCAGTACCCCCTTGAGAAGAGTTATATGTGCTTGGATAGAAAGAAATGTACATTAATGTATAATCAAGACGAAGTCATCTAGTGTGGAGTGCCTCTTTTCAAGAGCTGGAGGGATTTCACATTGGATCAGTCCATATGGCATATTTTATCACCTACTCAAGTTTTAACATTAACAGTGGATGTTTGATGTTTTAAGTTACTGAACTGTGGTAGGCTGTCAATCCATGCATTATCTTAATGTTTATTTTTATTCAATTGGAGGTGACAATGTTTGTCGAGCCTGGAGGAGCTACTTGGTCAAGTGTCTCCGAAAGTGTAATTGTAAAGATATTTGCTCGTACAACTCACTTAATCTTCTCGATTGATTCGCTGAAAAATTTATCCCACTTTTGTTGGGTCTCAGCTCTGCTATTTTTAAGACAGCCTGTTTAGAAGACATTGTGGCATGTTATTTAGACATGAAAGCCATTCCAAATTGAAAAGGCTCCAAGGATAAAAGCCTTTGTAAGGCAGGCCATATTTCATGTAGTCTCATTTTTTTGAGAATTGCCATTACCGTAGATTTAATGATTTCTTATTTTTGTTTATAAATTCACAAGCTGTTTTAAAAGTGTGAGGGTGGGCTGTGCTCAAGGGACGAGGCAATACGATGCTTGACATAAGATATATAAGCTTATAGTATCATCTAGCTGCATTATCTAGTACCTTTTGTGGTGTTGCTCACGAACACTTATTGATGTCTTGAATTTCATGAAAAGTTGCCCATATTGGAAGATTTAAGGCACAGAAATGTCCTTGAGCCTCATGAGAAAGCATGAACATTTGCCCATATTGTAAAATTGAAGAAAACACGAATGCCCGTTAGCCTCCTGAGAAAAGCAGCCAATAGCATAATGGATTTCAGCCAAGATGTGGTGTCATTTCATACTCAATTTTACGCCTGTTCATTCTTCTTCTAACTAAAATTTTGTAATATCATTTGTTGTTAATGTTAAGAGCGTGAAGGTTCTATTTCTATTGCACTAAAAGCAATAGCAATGGTAAAGAAAAAGATGCAAGTAAACTACATTACAAATAACTACCGCCCACTACTGATTCTTACACAATCGAGGTAAATTAATCACATTTACAATACCCGAGCACATGCCGAACATTAATTTAGACTATGGTTGACAATAACATGTTTAAATAACTTTAACATTTTTTTAACAGAGCATTAAAAGCCTCTCATCTTCTCGTTGAGCCAAAATAAAATAAAATAATAAACTACTGCAAAAATTAAAATGTGGGTTTTTAAAATTGTGCCTACCATTGCATCATAACAAACTGAATGCTTGCACATGGTGTCATAATAAAACGTAGGGGCCGAGGCATACTATAAAGTAGGAATGTGAGGTAAAAGCCAAAAATCATAAGACTGAATATATTATTACTCGTATATTTATATCAGATAAAGATATGTAAAAGATGCCAAAAGCTATTGAAGGTAAATAAATATAATACAAATGTAAAAAATCAGAAGTAAATAGATACTTTAAATTATAATAATGTACAAGAAATTATCTATATACACAAATCAAAACAAATCCAACCCCATGTATTTTATTGGAAAACCTAAAATAATAAACTTAATATATTCATTAAAAAGTGTTGCAAGAAAGAAGGCCTCCTTTTAAATGTCATGGGTAAATTAAAGTTACAATTTACACAAATCCCAAAACAACAAATCTTATGTAATTAGTTAAAAGTGCAACAAAGAAAAATACATGTGTATTACTTTTACAAATTAGAGTGTATATATAAAATAATGTGGCTAAAATAACAAATTTTAAAGAGGGCCCTAATTTTTCTTTCACGACACTATCAGACTCATCCACTCCATGATATAATTGTAGAATGTCTCTCGACATAATTATTGTCCAATAATAACCTCGACATCTTAACAAGATCAAAAAATATGTGATAGGGCATTAAACCCAAGTTAAGTTGTGAGATCTTTCTCATGACAACTTGTGACTTCTGAAATAACACTGGGTCTGTTTTGCTCTGTAAATACTATAAATGCATAGGTGCATTTTGCATTCAGGGTACACAGATTATCTCTCATTAAGTTATTTTATTTGCACAAGAGCGATATTGAAGTTATAAGTGCACATCCCATACCAAAAATCTAACAATCAATACTCATTACACTTTTGAAAGAGGAGTTAAAAACACTAGCATGCACCAAACTGACTATTCACTTGTATTGATTGTTGCTTATGATTTTGTCAAATTATGAGTGTGATAATATTGGAGATATAACACATGCCCCCACTAACAATCCCTTGTTTTTATGGGTTTGCAAGGCTTTGAACAAAGATTAGGGGTTGGACAATTGAATTTTGAGTGATTTGCAATAGAAATAAATGACTTGAGATAGACTTTTGTAGATTAGGCCATGAAGAGTGGATTCACAAATTAGATTCACCTCAACCTAGACATCCATTTTGCATAGGCTGTCACTAATAATAGCATCCAAATACACAAATTTCAAAGTATTGTCTCTAATCCTAATCATCTAGATTTCTCAAGCATTTAATCGATTCCAACTTATTTCCTTGATTCCCTTCATCAATTCCAAGTAGCGAGGTTGTTTTGGGCATCATTAGTTTTTGTAGCTTGGTTTTGATTTCATTCAAATATTTGAAGTGTAGTAGACGACATCAATGATTGAATTTGTGCCAATCGAAGCACAACCTTCTTGCAGTTGGTCACTCTTAGAATTCCACACAAATTATTGATCATAACCATCACACTATCCGTTGTACACTTATCCATTTAGGTCCCATTTAGCTTTAGTAATATCCACATTTGCAACTATAGAGTGAAGAACTTGCCAATCAGGGGAATCGTTGAATTTGAAAAATATGATTATTTCTTGCTTTCTAGATAAACCAAAAAAATTCCATAGACATTACAAGACAATTTTTTTAAAAACAAAGGCATTTTCTTCTCGGTGTAAATGAATCAATGCAAGATTAATCCATGTACTTTGACGAGCAAGGTGTTTAGACCAAGTAGTAAAACAAAGCTTCCAAACAACACAAGCAAAGGGGCAAGTTCAAAAAAACGTTCTCCATATTCTTCTCCCTCACAGTAGAGGAAGGACCCAAAAGCCACTCTTGGCTAAAACAAACTCACCAAGTCTTTGGTGGAAGGGTAGCCATCTAAAGAAGGCTTTTCTATGCTCAATACAGGTAAACAAAGTAATAACAAATATATGTTTTCACAAATGGGGAGCATTACAAAATTCCACTTCCTATTGAGACTTAGAAGACCTTTTGAGAGAGAGTTTATCATAGAGTTGTTAAGGGCAAATATCGCACAAGGGAGGGCCTTTAAGCCACATAATAGCATCCCAAACATTTTCATCATCTTCAATAGTTAACCCATTAGTGGGATTTTTAAGAGCTTTCCTCAAAATATTATGTATTTTAAGATGAGAGTTCAATAAATAGAACTTTATTTAAAGCTCTTCCTATGAGGACCATCTTCCATTAGAGAAAACATCTAAAAATCTCTTGACCCCTTTAATAAAACATGAGTTAGCAAAACATCCTCTTAAAAAGGCAAGGGGGTGTTATTCCATGCGGGATCCATCAAAGGGATTTAAAACCTTGGCACTTAGTACCCTACCAATTGAAAAGGGGTCAAGTAATAACCAAACACTTCAACATCTCCCTTCCCTTCCGTAGTGAACTCAACAGGGGAGATCCAAATGCTTTAATAGAAAAAAAGATCAAACATAATACACAGGGGGTTCATTTGGTAGAAGTATGGTATAGCACGTTCGTTCAAAGGGTATTAAAGAATACCCTTAATGTTAATTTTTATATCTAATTATTCAATTTAGAATACCCCTCCCGATATATTATTAAAATAAAAATACCCCTTATTTTTCCCATGTACCTTACCTATTATTCCATTACAATTTTATTTAACCCTTTTTATTTCTACTTTGATATATCACCAAGAAACTATATCATATTGCCCACTCAATTATTATTTTATGAATATGTCTTTACTCTAGAAAGAGAGTTTGAATCCATTTAAGACATATTACCAATTACCATAATGTAAATATTTAATCATTTATCAATAGTTCTTTAAATAATTAAGATGGTGAAATAATATCATTTGTGATGAAAAGCATGCTCAATCCAAGTTTTCTCATTTTTGGTTAAGAATCTCCTAATTGACATTTTCCAAAGAGAGATTATAATTTAACTTTATGACCACACTCCTTTTTCAAATTTAAGGTATTTTGTTTGAAAACTAGGACTCAAATATTTTATTTTTATATTAAAATTAACCCTACCTCTTTTTTGGTACACCTCTCTCACATACCCCCAATACATAATTCAAAATATTATTAAATTAAACCCTTTCACCCCCTAATGTCTACCGCTATATTGACTTTGATTTTATCAATTTTAATTACGTCAATATAAATGAACATGCTTGGATATTGCCTACCTAATGAATTCCCTGTGACATAATATCAACAAAATGAGGACCTTTCCATTGAGCATTACACTATGCAAACCCATTCAAGATGGTATTCCTAATAAGATTTTTCCAAATCTCACTACCCTAAGTAGAATTGAGAATCCATTTAATCTCAAGGGATATCTTTTGTACCTTCAATTTTTTAATACCAAGGCCTCCAAGAGATTTGGGTTTACAACAATGTGCCTCTTCTTCTTCCCCTTCCCATCAAACCATAGAAAGTCTCCAACCACTTTTTGAAGCTTGTTGAGTTGATAATTGCCGAAAACAAACAAGAAGAGAGGTAGATGGTGAAAGAAGATAACATTTTTTAGCACACTTATATTTTTCCCAAAAGAGAGACAACGACCTTGCCACTTTGTCACCTTCTTATTAATTCTTTTAAACATCCAAATCCACGCCTTTGAAAGGTAAAATGAGCACAAAAGGGATATTACATAGATTTTGACCATTTTACAGGGGCCATCTCAAGACTATCCACTTTGGCAGGGATTCCTACCACCCAAGCAATAATATTTTTGAACATAGATTTTAGACCTAAAGGCATTGCGATAAATATCTAATTTGAAGGAGATTTGATAAAAGTGCCTCTCTTTATGAATGATAAACAAGGTACTATCATCTACAAAGAGCACTTCTACACATTTGAAGTTACACAAGCCTATTTGAAGTTGTGTAATACTATGAAAGCTACAAAAGTCTATTTGTAGCCGCACAAGATTGTAAATGTTGAAATACACCGAGGAAGCCACAAAACACTAGAGAAGTCACATAATACTACATTCCTGTGGGACCACTTCCTTGAGATTAAGTGATGAGATCCTTATCAAACATGATCACTTGTACACATTGATATAGTTAGCAGAGGGTACTTGTGATTCTTGATCCACCTATTTCAGCTATGTACCAATATAATGATCTGGTTGAGATCAATATGAAAGAGGAACCTTACTTGTTGAATGGCCATGAGAGGCAACCTAATGAATATTCCGCAGGGGAACCTTTACTTGTTAAAGGTGTCTTGTCAATTATCAAGAGCCTTAAGAATTTTGTAAGTAAAAGGGAGGTGGAAAAGTTGTAAAACATCTTAAACATCTTGGATCTTGGACGTATGATTTTTGAGTCCTTGAAGTGTGAACTAGCATGGTTTTGTAGAAGCTTCATAAAGTCTACAAGCTTAGGAGAGGCCTAAGATTGTAATGTCAAAAGGATTATTGTAGAGTCTTGTTCCAAGAGTGTAATTGGAGTGTTAAACTATTGTGCCTAATTTTGTAATCTTTCCTTACTAAATAGAGAAACATCACGTTTTTTGTTAGATTACTATGCATGAGATCTTGTTTTGGTGAGGTTGAAATCTTGTAAGTGGATACGTGGTGTATGACATCCCTTCACTTGGGAACCCTGACTATGACTACATCAGTTTGGTATTGAAGAAAATATTTGGAAGTTTTGCTGAAGAGATTGGTATAGACACCAATTTAGGTTGTGCGAGTGATGTTAGGATTTGTTGTTTTCCATACTAGTTGTGTGGGTAGAAGGTAGTTACAGACATCTCCAACATTTGTGTTGTTGAGTAGAGGGTGTGAGGTCACAAAATCTTGTTGTTGAAATACTGTGAGGAAAGAATGGTGCTTAGAGTAAATGAAGCACCAAGAACTGTAGACTTGGCTGATGTAATTAGGGAAATGTGAGCCCATTTATAGGCCATGAAAATAGCACAATGTAGAGGATTTGTTGTGGATGGAGATGAAAGTGATACTGAAGGAGAAGTGAGAGCACCTACAAATCAAGAAGCTGCAATAAAGCACATAGATGAGAAAGAGGATATATTCTTGTGCGTAATCCTGAAGATTAGAAGCAAATTGCGTATAGAAGTTTCATGATACTCTAGGAACTCAAATCTAGAATATTTGATAGACTAGATCACATAAATGGAGAAATACTTCGAGTATGAAGGCATGTCAAATGACAAGGAGGCAAGATTTTGAGCACCAAGTTGAAAGGACATGTATCCTTGTGGTGGGATCATGTGCAGAACAAGAGAGTGTACAAATTAGTTGAAGAGGTGGGATCGAATGATGACAAAAATGAAGGCCATGCTCATGGTAGTGGGTTACCAATCCCATTTGTTTAAGTAACAAAATTTGACTCAAAAAGAAATGAGTGTGAAGAAGTACATTGAAGATTTTTGTTGGCTCAACATCATAGCTGGACATGTGGAGGATGACACAAAACAAATATCACAGTGTATATTTCAGAAAAGATTAGTGTTATAATGTGAGAAAACAAAGATATTGTTCTCCTATCCTAATCCTTCCAATAATACCTCGGATTGAGCAAGAGATGGAAAGGGGGAGAGAAAAAATACCTACAATTACCAAGAAGATGCAATGCTCCTTTGTTGTGTTGGATTCGCTTATGGATGGTGTTGATTGCTTTAAATTTTGTGGAGACACTTGGGCAGCACCTCCCCTTGATTTTGCTTGGATTGTTTGATGAAGGATGATGGATTGAAGATGGATTGATTTTGGATAAAACAAAAGGGTAGAGGTTTGTTATGGATTCTTCCTCTTCTTTCATCTATCTAGCTCTCATGGAGGAGAGAGCTCAATTTATAGTGTGGGAGAGAAAATGGAGGGTGAAGATTAATCCAAGTAGGATGAAGATCCATGGATAAGGATTGAGGAGAGAATAAGAATTCTCTAGAACGGAGATTTCTAGATTTTATGAGAAATCTCTAATGGAGGGAAGAAACTTCCATTGAATTTAAAATTCAAATGGAGTGATAAGTTTAGAGAGGCTTCTAGAAATAGAAGCCTCTAGATTTAGAGGTAGAGGATATGACCAACTTAGGATTAGATTATGTTAATAAAAGATGATTACGGATGTTATTACATGGAGAGGCTAGGTGTAGGGTAATTGGGTAGGTAGGTGTAGGAATATTAAATTCCTAGAAAATGATAATAAGGATTAAGATAGGATAATATGATATAATAATGAATTAGAGGGATTAATGGTGAGATGGGATGTTAGATAAGTTATGAAAAGAATTAGAATAAAGGGTATATGTGGTATTTTGTAAGAAATAAATTAATTAGATAATGATGATGTTAGGATATTTGCTAGACAAATTAATCAGAATTAATTATGTCAACATTTTGCCCCTCTTTGAATGGTTATTGTAGAGCAATGACTGTTAAAAGAAAAATAAGAGAAGATGTTAGGATGGTGATATGATATCCCCTCGAGGGGTTAGGTAGGGAGGAACGAATTGGGTAACCACTCGAAAAAAGGAGAGGCCCAAGTTAGTAGATGAGAGAGGATTAGAGGATGAGAAGATTGAGGATTTTAGGAGAGGAGAGAGGATTAGAGGATTAGAATATAGCTTAAAGGGGTTGGATTATAGGATGAACCGGTTAAGGGGTTGATATTAAGGATATTGGATTTGAGGATTAGAAGAATTGTTGATGTTGATTAGGATGTTGACAAGTATGCATGATTAAAGGATTATAATATAATAGAGAGGATTAAAGGAGTAGGAGATATTGGATTTTTGAGTAGAGGATGCCCCTATCAACGATGCATGACAAGGGTGAAGATTTAGGATTGGTGGATTAGGGGATGCCTCAGTCAAGGGGTTAGGTTAGAAGATTTGAGATTTTGATTTGAGGATGCTACATTTGAGGATTAATTGGATAGAAAGATAGGGTATTGATGTTTGATTTGGAGGATTAGTAGATTGAAGATGTTTGGATGAGAGAATAAGGATTGGTTTTTGGATCGATTTGGATGATAGGATATTGATGAGGAGAGGATTGGGATGATGAGTGATGAAGCAATGAGAGAAGATGTTCAATTTTGGTTGATAAGAGGATGTTAGAAGATGCCCCAACCAAGGGGTGAGGATTTTGGATGTTGGTTGCGAGATGATAAGATTTGGATATTAATTTATTGATAAAGGATGGATCAAATAAGAGGATGAGGAGGTTAGATAGTTAGTTAGATGATGATGAGGATTAGGTGTGGATGATGATGATAAAAGGGGGTGTGCTACCATAAAGTGCCCATTGTAATCATCATTAGCAATGTTATTGATGTGGCATAGAGAAAAAAGTACCAAGGTATAAAGACCATGATGATTGATTTGCCAAATGCATGTGCCCTCGTATCATTGGATGAATTAATACAAAAATATTGACATTATATCATTAGACAGGGCTAAAGAAAAAAACAAAAGGGACCTCATATCATCGACCAAAATGTAAATGCAGACCATCAAGAAAATACACACACACAAGCACACATATTGCATTTTGAATGTTTAGATTTTTTAGATTTTTGATGTTTAGATTATTTAATGTTGGATGTTGAGTTTTTGGATTTGGGATTGGGGGGAAATGGATGAGGATAGGTAAGATGAAAGGATTCGGGATGGAATAACTCATAGGGGGATGGGAAGAGGATGTAAAGTGGGATGAAACTTTCTCTTATAAGTCCCAAAGCATGTTTGGGTATGATGAAAGGGAAGGATTGAGGAAAATTAGATAGGTTGGATAGGATAGGGATTGGTTGATAGGTTAGAATTAGATGGGATGTGGGATGGGAGATAGATAGGATGATGGATGTTGTATAGGATAAGATGGTGGATATGGAAGATGATAAGATATGCCCCCAAGTATATGGGGATGGGTTGAGGGATAGGTGTGGTGTGCCCCCAAGAGTAAAGTAAGGTGGCCTATGTGGATGGATGGATGGGTTTGATTTTCCCCCAGGTGTAGGGTATGATGGGAAAAATGGATGATGCCCCCAAGGGATGGTAGTAAGGCTACCCCCAGTCACGATGAGGATAGTGGAAAAGGGACATGAGGAGGATTGGATGAAAAGGAAAGGATCATCGTCTACCCATGGATGCTCGATCCTAAGAGAAAAAGGATGTGGATTTGATGAATGGAAGGAAAATGACATCAATGATGAAAAAAATATGAGCCTAACGACACATGTTGTAAGGAAAGAGTTGGACTAAAATAGAAGTGTGACCAAGGTCTAAACAATACCTGGCAACATGCGAGTCTTATGTCTCTGCGAGATCAAAGTGTGTGTGATTGTGATGGTTAATTACCGCTTGAAGTGAAGACTTAATGGGTAGCAATAAACATGGTTTTTTATTGCCCTGGGTGATTTGGAAGAAAAATTAGGCCTTGCTAATCACAATTAGTGAATTATCAAGTGATTAAGATGTGAGGAGCCTCAATCAACCGCTTAGGGTCAACTAGGAGGCTAGGATAAGCTTTTGAAGCTTGGTGAAATATTGTGGAGGTGAATGGGGTGGTTTTGAGTGGTCATAAGAGGGGTTTGAGTCAATATTAGGGCATATTGACCAAATCAAGGGAAAATAGGCTTAATTAGCTAATAACTGCTAATTATCTGTTTTAAAGAGGATTTTGACTTACAATTTTCCGTAAAGTGACATCCTGAATGCGAAAAGGGTTACACAATCAACAACGTGGTGTTAATTATATAAATTGGTGAGGAACATTAGTTAATTAGTGAAAAACACTAATTATAACAAATTTGACAAGAATGAGAGTGATTTGTGTACGTTTGGCAATAAGATTGCGAAAGCAGAATTTAGGTGTCTACATTTGCCCCTGTTTGAGGTGAAGTAAGTGACTTCAATTCAAATATAGTAGACAATTATAAGTAAGTAAATTTTTGAAGAAAAATTAGTGGAATGAAGGATGCCCCCTCGAGTATCGAGTGGGTGATAGAAGAAGTCAATTGACGATCAAAAATATGATTGAAATGGATAGAAGAAAATAGGTTAGAACAGGAGCAAAACCCTTAGGTATTGAGAATGAATAAGGACGATGATAAACATGGTTGTTTATTGCCCCGAGTGCTTTGGAAAGAACAATTGGGTAGCGGTGAATAAATGTAATGGAGAGAAGAAATGTGTTGGGTTCTTCGGTGGATTAACAGAGAAATATATGACAAGCCAATCTTGCATCCAAACCTTAATAAGCAACTTGGTTATATCATTTTACCTTAGGTCTAAATATCTGGCATTTATTTACAATAAAACAAAAGGTAAGATAACTGAA